>WTSP01001150.1:0-36703 GCA_025331215.1 Actenoides lindsayi | reverse complement strand
TCTTTCTTTCTTTCTTTCTTTCTTTCTGTCTGTCTGTCTGTCTGTCTGTCTGTCTTTCTGTCTTTCTGTCTTTCTGCCTTTTTTTAAAAAAAAGATTTCAGGTGCAAAGCCAGGCCTGTTGGGGTCAGCACTTTAGCACTTTCCCTGTGTTCAAGGTCAAGCCAGCAGTGTTTCATGTGTGAGCTCTGATCTCACATTTCAGCACAAATTACAGACAGCCTTACCCTGCCGTTATGCATTAGTGCTGAAAATCACTGATGTTATTTTCTAAACATACTCATTTTCTTAGTCTTATTCTACGATGAAAACATTGAAGCATTTTCATAATAGGTTCAAAAGGAGGGGTTTTAAAGTACTAACTTGTAAAGAAAATAATGATGGTGTTCATCAACTGTTTATGTCGATTATGAAGAGAAGGAAAATCTTCAGTTGCTGGACTGAATTCTTTATCACTTCCTCTTTCTCTCCTTTCTATGCATATTGATTAATGTGAGTAAATACACAGTTGCACATGTTGTCTTTCTTCAGTGAAAGCAGATTTGCTTATACCCCTATGTGGCTTCCATAGAAATATGCAAATATGACCTACAATCATCTGCTTCTACCTAAACAGTGAGCCAAGAACTCATGGATTACTGGATTCATATATGTTCTGCTTCCATACAAGTGGAGTACAATACACTTATTGATTTCAAAAGAACAAGGCTCAAATCCTTAATGCACGTTTGAGTTGCAGTTTCACACTTCCAACAGAATTACAAAGCAATCCTTGTGCACCCTTTGCTTTTAGCGTAGATATTTTATAACTACAATATCCCTTCAGTTCAGCCGGAAGTTTTCTAGAATAATAAGGCATAATTTGTGAAAGGACTATAACAACTTCATCTATTAATAGTCAGTGAAAGCATATTCTCCTAGGAACTCCAGTGTAATCTGCTCTTACACTGGCAGTTTACGTCCTTTGGAAGGATGTAGTTGAATGATTCAGAAATACAGCCAGTAACCTGTAAACAAAATCCATGGGAATTAAACATATTGCACTGATGATGAGACACATTTACTTCATTTAATTTCCACATTAATAACTTTAAGCAGACAAAATGCATATTGTAATGTTAGGTACATGACACTTGCATGTTGCTATGCCTATATACTTACAAAGTATTCAATGTGTACTTAGTGGCGCTTAAAAAATGTCATGTACAATTCTTCTAAACATTCTTACAGGGTTCCCATTTGCACTTCATCTTTCAGAAAAGTCTTGTCAGAAAATTGTCTGATGAATATTATTGAAAAAAAATAAAATTTCAATTTTAGTTATCTGTTGGACATTTCTGAATTGTCTATTCATTTAATATATTTCCTGGTGCCTGCCAGTTTGGCAGTGGAGTTGATTTAGACCAGTGGCTGTACATACAGACTGTTCACTGAGGAGATCTGCTGTTTCTAGTACTATGCTTTTAATCATATACTTATCTAAATATTAATTCTGAGATTTTAAACAGTTATCCAAGAAAATCTGAGAGACACTGGTATTTTGCAGATTATTATAAATTCTACTCTTTTATTTGATGTTATGTACTATTGCTTTATAGTTTCTTCTGCCTGACAAAGTAACAACTTTGGATGCTGTCCTTACTGGAGGAGAAATTCATCCATATGAAGAGGTCAAGTGCTGAAAAAGCATTTAAGCCTGTGGGACTTAGATGGTGACTTAGCCCTCTTAAAGGAACTAGAGAATTCATGCAAGGTTTTCTACACCATTTATCATGCTTGAGTTGATGTTGTAAAGGGCAAGAAGGCCACTGGTCTCGAAGGGAGAGAGACAAGTGTCACAGGGAAGAGGGAATTCTGAGAGGGTTCGTGTTTATGGTAAAATGCCAAGTCTCAGATGCAGAGAGAGTTTGGTACCTCTGTGCAGAGGATATCCCAGTGATGTTGCGCATCTCTGGTGGCAGAGCTTTCGTATGACCTAAACTAGACATGCATTTGACAAATGTACTACCCTGTTGAATTCAGCAAATTTGTTCTTACATTCATTACTTCTTTTCAGGAAACCAAAATATGGCCCCTTAAGCAATTTTTAATGTGCAATAATGTACTTTTTAATGGAGATTTCCACATGATCCTCAAAGTCACATGCCCATGATTTAGGGCAAAGTATTCTGGAAATCTACAGTGTATCCAAGGAAAATGACACAGTCCAGTAAACGGTTTGGGTTGGTTGGGTGTTTTTGTTTGGTTTTGGGGTTTTTTGCAATAGGAATGCTGTAAGGGGAAACAAACATGATTTCTTTTAAACTGAAAAGGCTGTTTGAAATTATGTTGAATACTGAGAATAATTTCATTGTTGAATACAGAGAATAATTTCACTGAATGCAGAATCTCTGTACCAGACTGTCATGGCATTATACACTGATGTGAAAGAGAGTCTGCTTACCCTTTTTAATAGTCATCAGACACCTATATGAAGATATACACACTTTTTCAAAAGTGCTGTTAAAGAGCAACACTTAGCCAGGCTCTGTTGCTAAGTGTAAGGTAAAGGTAAGTGCAATTAGTGAAATTCAGAAATAATCAAGTGGGGATAATGAACATGATTCCTTGCTTGGCAAAAGAGTCATAGCACGTTGCCTTGTGGTTCTGCTTTAAGCACTTGGTAACATCCTGATCCATGGGAGGGCACTTTTGATTAGCTCTGGGCTACTTACTTGCCTTAGCTCTTGCTCCTGCTGAGTTTGTAGCAGCAATAGCTTCTCTGCTGCTCAGGACTAAGAGGCTGGGGCCTTATTGATTCTGCAAGCTGAAAAGAAGACAAAGGGTGTTTTTAAGCAAGCCAGAAAGACTTTTTAGAAAGCAGCCTCTTCTTTATTCTGTGGAAGTTTACAGGAAATTAGCACTAATGTCAGCTTGTAAGGATAGTAACCATCCCTGTTTGGTGTATTGTGGGGGGAGTGCATCCTCTGGGTTGTGCCAGCTGGCTGGGTGAAAGAGGGAGGGAGCAGAGAGAGAAGGCAAAGCTGTGCATGTGCCAGGAAAGTGGGAGACAGGTTTATCCCTCTCCAGGTGTAGGACCAGAGAGAAGCCTGTTACTCTTCAGTCTGTACTCACTTCTAGAGCTTCAGCTAAAAGGAGTACAAACAGAAACTAGTCCAAGCAGCAGAATCACAGAGCTATTGAACAGCAAGAAACATTCTCCAAAACACTGATGCCAACACCTGGCAAACAGGCAGTGGTTTCAGTTTCAGGGGCTTTGAGCTGATTGAACTTATAGAGAGATAGGAATTTATAAGGAAGAAAGAAAGGAAGAGAGGAGAGGAGAGGAGAGGAGAGGAGAGGAGAGGAGAGGAGAGGAGAGGAGAGGAGAGGAGAGGAGAGAAGAGGAGAGGAGAGGAGAGGAGAGGAGAGGAGAGGAGAGGAGAGGAGAGGAGAGGAGAGGAGAGGAGAGGAGAGGAGAAGGGGAAACAAGCAAATCAGAATTTGGACTGACGGAGTTGGATAGAAAGTACAAGTACTTGAAATGGAAAAAATACCTTTTACAGGGGCTTTTAGTTCTGTATCAGAGCATTAGTCCTCTCTGTCTCAGGACAAAGAAAATATTTCATGTAATTCTGTAATTTTCCCAGTGCATTTTCACTCTTTCTGGAGCATCTAATGCTAACCTCAGAGACAAAAGTGCATATACCATGATATGATTCAGTTAAAGTACATCATTATATTGCACTCACTAACATAGTATGAGATTACCCTCCAGAACAGCAGTAAGCAACATGACTTAAGAGCTGTCATATTTATTTTTTCATCCACTCCCCACAGAGGAGTGTGTGGGCAGTGAAGCATTGTAGTTTATTAATTATTTTATCTGTTTTCATATTTCCCCTGTTTATGCAAGAAGATTAGATTAAGAAAACATTTTGTACTTGGAGAAGAAACCAGTGTAGTTTGTGATGGTCCCTTCTTCCTGTGAGACCCAATGCTCCACTTTTAGAAAATTGTCCCTGTAAAACCTTCAGTGTGATAGAAGAAGAAAGTTATTGATGATGAGCTCACATTTATGAGCTCTAGGGAGCCTTTCAGCTCCACTTAAATATGGCCTTTAGAACAAAGTCCAAGACCTTGGACTAAATTTCAAGAACTGTAAGAAACCAATGTTGGCTGCAGACAGCAAGCTGATCTTGCTTGTTACTGAGAAGATGCATCCAAGTTTTGCACACCTTTGTGAGTGTGTGAGGACATTCTTTGTGGCCAGCTATATTGCACAGCTGTAGTCCACCTGAGAGGTGACAGAGGAATTGCTGCCACCACCTTCAAATTCATTTACTGCCTAAAGCTGTAAAAAGCAATGGTCACGGCTGCTGCTCTAGGAAAAGGTAGTATTGTTACTCCTTTCAGGAGGGTGGCGATGCCACTGTGTCAGTTTGGGGCCTGGTTTTGGCATTTCTCAGAGGCAGACTGACACCTAAATGTTATTTACCTGGATGCAATTGAGATTGGTGCCCTTTTCACATAGCTAGCACATGGTTGCAGTGCTAACCATAGAAGACTAACCAGCCTTCTGTCTGCATGGGGAAAGTGAAGCTGATGTAGGAGAGGATTAATCTCATGCAACTGAACAACTGCAAGATGGAGGTGTGGTTTCCCATAACTACTTGATAGGTGCCTCATGCCAGGAAAGCTGATGTCAGCACCTTCCCTTTTTACAACAACCTTTGTGCAGCACATGAAAACCTCTTTGAGAACTACGTCATTTCACAGAGTAAAAGAGGTGAGGGTCACTAGGCCATTAACAGAAAGTCTCATTTACACATCATAAGCTTCTTTCCTGACAGGTGGTTGAAGTGTAGGAAGTCTGCTTACATTTAATATCACAGGCCACTGAAACATGAATGCAGTCTTCTTCTGGTTCTGTATGAAATTAGTGGTGGGCTATAATTTAGGGTTTCCATTTTTCCAGTTGTATGAGTTCATAAACACACAGGCACAGATACACAGAAACATATACACACATAAGCACAACACTTTGTGTATCTTTCTATGCTGCCTTCTTACCCCAGTAGATATCGTCTACTTGCTCTACTACTTCAGGCTCATGATTTTATATCTATCATAGTCTCTCAAAACACAGCTTTCCCTTTTTCATGTTTATTTTATGTCTGTACAACTCTCAGTGTTGCACTGTGGCATAGGTAAACTAACTCTAGGTTTACTCATTGATCACCACTTTTGGTTGAAAGTTTTTCACCAGGAGGCATATTCTGGCTTTCTAAAGGAGACTCTAATACATAAAAAGAGGTGTGAGGAGAAACATTTTGAATTTTCCCACCGTAGCTAGTACAGGTAGGTCACGTTCACTGAAGTAGGAGAGAGATTCAGCATTGGTTCCTGAAGCTGCCGATCACTGCACCTAGGATGGGAAGGAAGCTGTTGGTTATGTTGCAGCTTTTTGGCTCTTCTGCAGCTTGGCAGTGTGTATATCAACAGAGGCAACAGATCAGGGCATTATTTGACCACCAAATCACATACTTTTCTCTGCCAACATCATTCTTTATTTCTTTCAGAGTGGCAGGGAAATAGCATGGCTTGTTTCAATGCCCCTGGGGCCTTGAATCTATGTTTTCATTCAGGAAATTAATCACAATGGTCCTGTCTTGGCTCTAGGGCAAAAACACACAATATGGTATTTCCCTTTAATGTAAAAAGCTAACAAATAACTGCTGCTGTAAGTATCTGGTTATAAAGGAAAGAGAATTATATAGGCTGTGTGAGGTGGAAAAAAACAAGAAATACAATAAAAGTGAGAAAAATACAAGAGTTGGGAAGAGAAAATGCTGCAGTGCCTTGCCCAGTACAGTAGGCTCACGATTAAAACATGAACGATGTTAAAGTTCACCTTTAATTGTCAAGAAGGGGAAGATTGCTAAAGATTCAGATAAGACTGCAAAAACTGTTAAGGGCTCAGGGAGGGAATGAAAGAAACTTCAAAGCAGAGAGAGGAAGAGGCCTCTGAAAGAAGGTAATGGCAGACTGACAGTGTCACCTGGCGCCGTTGATATGCCTTAAAGTCCCCAGAGCTGGGACCGAGGAGGCCTCGCATTAGCTTCCCGACAGAAAGGGCTTCCACTGTCACTCACAGGCGGACTTCGAACTAATCGAAGGGTACTGCTAAAAACACACACTGAACTCCGGACTCCAGTAGAGAGCAGGTCGCCTACAGGCAACACCTTCAGCATAAAATATGTAGGATGACAATAAAGAAGGTGGCAATTGCTTGAGTTTCCTGTAACTGCAAGAGACCCCCCTCCCCGTAACTAATGGTAAATGATGATACTGTCCAAATCATTCCATTCTTTTGGGCTAAAAGAACACAATCAGATTGAACTGGAACGAACGTATTTGCTATAAATATTTCTATCTGCATAGCTCCCCTCCCTAACCATACTGGAGACATAAGGAAATCAGTGGCAATTGCTTCAGGCCAATGCTCTGCTTCAGCTATCGCAAGAAATGGCAAGTGCAGTCACAGCCTTTGTCACCAGCTGCCACCCACTTACTCGGGCTTTTGCCAAAAAGACAGACGGTTGCTCACCGACAGTGGCAGAGGCATTCTCACATCTTTATAGCTAAAAGGAACGCTAAACCTCCTCTGTTAAATTTGTACTCAAAGAGGCTAAATCTTGGTGCACTGTAATAGGCTCAAGAGACAAAACTTGGAAATCTCTTACTCATGTTTTTACATACCTCAGACAGGAATTTCCTTCCCAGAAATAATCTCCATTATAAGAAGGCAATGAAATTTGTTACAATTAACCAAAAGAAAGGAGTGAAGACCATTTTCAGAGTTTCATGAGCCACAAAGTTCACTGTACAAGACATGAAATTCTTTGTAAGTGGAAATGAAGTATTCTACAGAAACTGGGATCATTATGTAAAGATAAAGGAAAGGCCTTGCTGCCCTATATCCCTAACAACTAAGCTAGTTCATGGATTGATTTATTTTGTCTAATAACCAACATTGACTTGGCAGACATCACATATGTATGAAACAAAGTGAAAGAGAGAACCACATGAATAAGACTGAATTATACCAAAGCTAGCTCAGTTTAAAATCAGCCTAACTCCCTAGACTTCTGTGAAATTACTCCTGATTCATCTGGATATAAGTAATCATAGAACTGAATTATTGTTTTGGTGAATGTAGTGTCATCCTGGGGCAAGGAAACAAGAAAGGTTTAGTTCAGCTGCTTTTTTTTTTGCCTTCCCCCCCCCTTTTTTTTTCCCTTTGAATGAGCTTTTATATCAAAGTTCTCATTAGGCAGCACAGAGATGTCCAAAAAAAAAATGTATGAAGTTTTACAGTCCTGCTGACTCTACCCCACACCTAATCTAGCCTCAGAAAAGATCAGTAGCATGATAATGCACAGACCTCTTCCAAGAAGCGGAGAGAACTGCTATACAGCTTGTTTCTAAGCCTATGCATAGAAGTCAGAGTGGGAGGATATTGGGAAGGATGAGTGTCTAGAATAGTCATATACTGGTATTGAATTGTCCAGGTTTCAAGTAAGAAAATTTGTAATTACAGCTGGGGAAAAAACCAAACCAAAACACACACACGAAAAAAAACCTGAAACATCCCCCCCCCCCCCCAAACCCCCAAACCTGAAAATAATGGAGGGACTGGGTATTTGCTTGTTTGTTTTTTCTGAAGGCCTATATATTTGCTGGAAGTCACAGGAAAGCAGGCACATTTTTGTGATACACTACAGGCGGATTTGGCAAATATGACAGTGGAAAACCATGAGTAGATATTCCTAAGCAGTTGTTATGTGAGCAAATTGTGGGCCTGCCTGTGAAGATCTGGGAATTATAAAATTCATTGGGCACAGCTGCTTTCAGTAGCTGTGCTAAACTCCGAGAAATGCCAATGACTGATTTCTAAAGAATGCATAGCCTGGTACAGGCTGTGTGTGACTAACCCACATCCCCTTGCTTCTTGCCAGCCAAACAGCCACTCTAATGCTCAGTCCTATGAAAAGAATAGCTGCTGGTACAGAGCTAGTACCAAGAACCAGCTAAATCTTCTACAATGGACTAATCTAATAGCCTCATCTGGCTGGTACAGGGTTACAGAAGCATTTCCTTAGTGGAAAAACAAGCTTTAAAATGAATCATAGAATCATAGAATCATAGAATATGAAATGAAAGCAAAAGTGTCTCTCTCTAAGACTGTGTGAAAGTTCCCTTTGCAAATCATCTCTCACCAAGATACTTTCCCATGAGCTGATACAAAATACTTATAAAATCATAAAAAAAATCTTGAGGGCATCCCTTAGCTTCTTGATATTCCCTATTCTTTCGTAAATTTATTCATGTCAGTTAACATTCTTTAGGAAAGATCTGATATTCAAAAAAATGAAAAAAAAAAGGGGTATGTTTATTTGTTTGTGTTTTAAACACAAATACAATCTGGAAGTACCTGGTTTCTTACCTCTTCTTACTGTAATGAATTAGAAAATCTATTCACACAGATGAAATGCATATTGCAAAACAGCACCTCGGATGAGACTTGAGCTGTGATGAACAAGGCCAAGGATTACCTCACTTACTAATGTGCCTATGCCTCTTGTTAACCCAAAGTCCCATAGCAGCATGGCTAGAGAACACAGATCTATACTCAGCCTGATCTTGAAATATATTTGAGAGATATATACTGATAACTCTAAATAGATTTATTCAAATCCCTAGGCATCTTTGAAAAATCCTTTTGTCACTGACTCTATGTGCACAAAAACATTTTGTGGTCAACTTGTTTGGGTGGGGAGGAGTTTACTTTATGGGGTGTTTCATTTCCAAAAGCCCTTTAACTGAGAGGAGCAAAATCAGTATCAGAATGCCTAGATTTTACTGGTTTTGG
The DNA here is from genome assembly GCA_025331215.1 of Actenoides lindsayi. Lineage (NCBI taxonomy): Eukaryota > Metazoa > Chordata > Aves > Coraciiformes > Alcedinidae > Actenoides > Actenoides lindsayi. Next base: position 27,792 of record WTSP01001150.1, on the reverse strand, counting down.
TTTTTTGAGCAAGTGTGGTGTACATTCCATGTTTTCCATCTGTGAAATGGGGTAAAACTTAAGGCACTCTTTAAAAGTACTTTAAAAATTGTCATGTTAAAAATTAGCCTTTGCTTCTTACTAATATGTTAGTTTAACACCTGTTATAAATCCCATTAGATTTCCACTTGTGTTAGGTGGTAGTAAGAAATCAAATGTCTGTGATAACCACTGGAGTAGAAAGAAGCTGAATTCAGCAGGATCTACTGAATTTGCTAATAATCCCAATTCAAATATCTGACAGAGCTGGAACTGCAGCATCTAGTCTGGAAATAAGCAGATATCTCTGAATCCTGATACTGGAAGAAGCATGTCCTCTACAGGACAACTTTTCTCCTGCTGTAATATCTACCGCATCTCTAGCAATATGAAGCAAAACAACTTTGGAAACAGGTGGGCTGTGTGACAGTCAGATGTGTCAATGTGGTGACACAAGAGAATAGGAGGGCATAATTAAGGTTTTGCTTTAGTGCAGGAGTTTTAATAGCATTGATGTTGTCCCTGGTATTTGTTTCAAATAGAAATCAATAACTTACAGGGAACTGACAGTAGTGACAGGTACTGAAGTGGCAAAAACTACTGAAGACTTTCCTGTAACTTCGCTGCTTTTATAAAAGGCTTGGATAATCTGGGTATAGTGTAATGCAACCCTCTTTGTCCCTCCAAGAAAGATACATTAATGTGTGAGTTAATTAGTAATAATATGAATGATTTTTAAGATATTGCCTGACAGTAATGTACGACATGGTTGCACACAGTATGAGTTCCTGCATGCGCCAATTTCCCTGTTTTTTCACTTTAGCTGTTCTTTCTTTAGAAATAGATAAATTATTTTTTGTACTCTGTATCTCTTATATGGATACAAAATAAGTACTAAAGACATGGGAGTATAACAATAGATCTTTATTGGATCTACTGCTGACTTTGAAACCTTGCATCAATACTTCTATCAGACTCTTAGACTAGTGCTTCAGCTTCTATGGGTAGTTCAAAAGATTGCAAATGCAAAGTTTACAGAAGTGTGTGACAGTGATACATTTGCCCGTAGCAAATTAGTCCAAGTAAGTTGTAAAGCTCGCACTGACATATATATTCCTTAGTAGATTTCAAACTGTCTTCTCCAGGCAATGATTAATTTCATTAGACATTCTTAAAGTTAGGAAAGGAAAAGTAATAAGGTAGTCATAGTCTGTCAATTACAAAGTCTAGAACAAAAAAAAAATAATTAAATCTCAGATTAAGTAATCTTTCCATAATGTGGTCCTGATTCTCATCTGATTGACGTGAAGATGGAGATTTAATTTTAAGTACCAAGAGCTGAAAGTACGATCTGATGTGTTTCTCTCAAAAGATCTTCAAAATATAGATTATCTAGTAATGTTTTTTAAATTTGCCTGTTCCCAAATAATATGAAATGCCTATAAAAATGGTGAAATTATGTGCTTATAGTAAAATGTCACTGCCTAGTTAATATGCAGAGGTGTGCATATTGTGCAATAAAGAGTATTTATGCCATAAGTGAAAGATTAAACTTGTAATTTACAGCTAGAATTCTACATTGTTATGGTCAAGTTATGAAGCAAATTGATATATTCATCACAAAGACAGATTGTATCTGGGAAGGCAACTTCCAGCCTAAGTACTTAATAATAGAAAACATCATTAGGTCTTTTCCAACCTAAATGGTTCTGTGATTGTACGATTAAGAAGGCCCCATTGGCTTTTGTTAATCCTTGATGATTAACATTGTTCCCCCCCCCCCCCCCGATGATTCCAGCACAGATTTGAATTCCCAAAAGAAGTTTGACCTACTGATAGTAGTGATATTTTTAAACAGGGGCAGGGGGAATTCATAGTTTGGGCTTCTCCTCTCCTCTCCACACCCAGTCCTCTATTCCCTTCACTCAGGCTTTACCCATCAGTTGATCCTTTTGTTGATTAACTTCTCTGACCCCAATGCATGGCTCTGCCTTTGCCATGGTGTTGTCTAGCACCTGTCCATCACTGGCCTGAGTTGTTACCCTTTTCACTGACTCTTTAGTAGGTATTGGAGAGCAGGTGTGGGAAGGGAGGGGAAGTAGAGGAGAGGTGGTTGTTTATTTCTTACCTCTGTTCTCAACCCACTCCTCTTTGAGTGCTGTTTGCTACAGCTTTCTACAACATGAAGAGCCCGACCTCTTTCCTATGGCTTTTTTGCTTTTATATCATGCTGGATCTTTGGTGGTCTTTTTTTTTGGTGGGTTTTTTTTTGTGTGTTGGTTTGGTTTTTTTCTTCTTTCTTTTTATTCTCCACCTTCTTGACTAATGGGCTTTTGCCCCACTTCCAGCTCTCTCTAATAGCACATCTGAAGACAGACAACAGCAGCTGAGCAGCACGACAGTGAGTATAAATAACCTGTGCTCAGCACAACATCCATATTTTCCTCAGAGATTACAGCTCTTATTTTCAGAAGAGGCCTGTGATAAAGAGTAGGTAGTGGTTTCATGTCACAGAGAGGAATCTCAGTGAAAAAAGGTGAACTCATAGAGGGGTTTAAAGATTAAAGTTATGTGTTTTGACTAACCTTTAGTGCCTACCTGCCAGAGCAGAGTCCAGAGCTCTGCATTAAATCTGTGTGGTTGGATCTGTGTGCCTAGGATATGGACTCTCAGCTTTAGACCACTGAAAACAGATATATTTAAAATTGATGTGGCATGTTAGACAGCAGGAGATGCTTACAAAAGGGATATATCTGAACTCCCACCCTTCTCTGGAGCTTTGCCAGATTAGCTGAGGCTATATTGAAAGAGTTATTCATTTTGAGTCAGTACTGGAAGCTTTTACTGGACCCTCTTTCAGAATTCAGGTCAAATGTCAGATTTACCAGGAAGGGTAATGGGGTTCTATGATCCCCAGTATCAGTGTATATAGCATGAGTGCTCTCCTCTAAAGTGATCTGTCTGCAGAGATATCCATGGTTGCTTCAAGGTTTGTCACCACTGCCAACTCTTGGAAGAATAAGTTTACAGCTTTATTGGGTCAATGATGATGGGAATGATTCTTGAGGTTAACAGCGAGGGACCTAACCCATTCTTCTGTAAAGTCAAATCACCTGACGGAGGAGGGGGAAAACACATTCCTCCTCCTACTCTTCCTCCTTCCCCCCTAGCACTGCTTTCATTTTAGCTATGTGGTAGCTGTGCAGGTGCTGGAAGAACTGGGCTTGAATCACCCCAAGTGGAGTGGCCTTTTCCCAGATCTGAAGCAAAATGGGATTTCCTCTACAGCAGGTGACTTCTTCATCCATTTAGACCTATGTAAGATGTGAAGGCACTGTTGGTGCCATTTTATGTCTGACTTTTGAGACAAAAAAAGAGCTCTGCACTGGTTCTCCACCTCGGCAAAATCCAGGCCATCCATTCTCTTGCCATCAGATGACTGTCTTAGTGGTGAATAGCTTAATGGTGACCAGAATACTTCTCACACAGGAAACACACCAGCCTGCAGAGAAGAGAGTTCTCTATGCCCAGCTCAGACAGCTGCAATTTTCCACTTGGCACTGCTCACTTACGAGTTACCACTAGTGGCAACACTAACTTAGGAATTAGATCAGGAAAGGGGCTATACTTTGTACAAATATTTGCACCCCCATTCAAACCTTTCCCATCACAGTAAATCATTTTCCATCATCAATGGATGTTTTCACATGGGTAATAACACAAACTATTATGTGTAGTCATTCTTACAATTTCTGTGTAGGTTTATAGCATAGTGGAAAAGTAAGAGCTAATAGAAATGCCTGAGCAGTCAAAGGAGAGTTGGGCTTTTTGCCACTTTCTCACTATAGCTCCTCTGATGCCTCTCGCCTCTGCTTTGCGATAACCCCTGCTACTCCCACTACACAAACCTTGATCAGAGTCTGTCAGTCATGGTTTCAATGTGCCAGATGTGATGTTATGTTGTGCCAAATGTAGCCTGAACTGAGTGTTAGTGTGACTCACTATCGAACCACTTTCTCCTGTGAGCCAAACAAGATTTAATAAAAAAAAAAAAAAAGAGGGGGGGAGGGCAGGTGGGATGTTGGTGGCGGTGATTTTAGACGTGCCTGTTTTGTACGTTGGTCAAGTCTGTTGGCTTAGCTCCCTACACATGTTAAAAAACAGCATATTTACTAGTCTTTGTTTTTACAGAAGTGAACAGTGAGTGGCCTTAAATAATATAGGTGGAAAATAGCTTGAAAAGAGGATTTTTTTAAAATTTTTTTAAAGTGCATGGATTTTGGGGGTTGTCTGGAGCAATTTCACAGAAACAAGAGCAGATTAAAGGAGGTAATGACATGTTTGTAATTTCATTCCTAAGGCTCACAGTGTCCTTGCCTCTGTTTAGTTTTCAGCCTGGAGATAAATCAAGGGCTTCAATTTCCAAATCTGTCATAGAAGCTTCACAAATAAAAATGCTGACAAAAAATATCTGCTTTTAAATGGCTACTTGCAAGCACTGACAACTAGCAGTCTATACATCTTTTACCTTACAGGGAAGAGAAGCAGTGTGCATTGCCAGGAAAAATGAAGAGAAGAAAAGCAGAGCTCCTAAAGTTAAAGTAATCGAAAAGTATGACAACAATAAACCATTTACGGTCATGTTTTGAATGCTTGATGAAAATAGATTTCAGGTAGTGTATTAACAAAGCCTCATAGCTGCCTGGCATAGGAAAAAAAAAAATGCATGTGGAGTTAGAATATGAAGTAGAGAGACCATGTGGACAAGCAAAATTCCTTTCCACCCCCAGCTGCCCTCACAGCTGCTATGGCTGCTCCACATATGCTCCACCATGCCCACAGAGAGAGCTTGTGCGTGACTGGGGTGGAGTGGAAAAGAGGCACTGTGAAACCCAGTGCAGATTATGCTGGTTAATACTGAATAATTTGCTGTATCTGTTAGCTGCAGGCTCTAGCTTTTGCAGGATATGAATTCCAATTAAAAGGCAGAGCTGGAGCAGTTGATAGAAATAGATGAGCTAGGCCAGTTACTTTGCCGAAACTAGGGGTGATAGAGCTGAAATGGCAGCTAGTAATGCTTCATCTGGCAGCACTGTAGAGTCCCTGAACTCCCAGAGACCCTGGCCATGGCCCCATGCAGTGTCACCCCACAGGGATTGGTGTCTGATGGTCATACTTATAGTCTCCTTGGCCTGTGGGCTTGAATTTAGTATGAAGATTGTAGAGGCGTTTTATGTTCTTGAATCCCCACTATAGCCTTACTGCCATTAGAGGCAGAATAGTGCAAGTTGGACCCTCCATGCTATGCCCAGGTGACTTAGCTTCATGAAAGATTTGACCTCCTTAAGCCTATAGCCAGAGAATAACTCAGCATGCAAACCGTGGGGCTCTGGACCGTGGGCAAGATCCGAACTAATGTGGCAAAATAAATGCAGCCACCCACAAGCTCTTCCCAGGAGAGCTCTCGCTCTTCATTCCCTGCTTATGTGTATCTGTGCGTACTTAGTGCCTTCCAGTTAGCTTGTGTCTTTAAGGCTTCTGCCAGGGAAATACCAAAGAGAAGTGCCTGGTAGTTCCCAGATCCAAGGAATGAACAGTGTGTGCTTTAGGCAGTTGAAGTGCCCTATGTAAATTTATTTCATGCACAAGCATGTCATCCTTATAGTGGCCCCTATGATTCACCTATGCACATGCTGGCTGCAATTCCTGTTCCAGTGGTAGCCATGCTTATAGCCTACACAACAGACAAATGGCCACAGTTTGCCCGGGTCTGATTTTTAAGGCTGGAAAAAGAGAATGTGTCAAGAGAAACTTGTATCTGGTGTAGCTCTACAGATGAGAAAGGACAGGATATAAAAGGTAGAGGACCATGTTGTCTAGCTAAAATAAGGATTATTTGAAGTGCATGAGAACTGCCTATGGGACACAACAGCTTTCTAGAGCAGGGAACTTGTACACATACTGCTGCCTTCTAGCGACAGGGATATAAAACCCATTCAAGACTCTGATTATCTTCATTGCTGCTGTCTTTGTCAGCTGGTTGGATTCAAAACCGGTCTGGAGAAGGTGGATGCTCTTATTTTGCTCTTAACTTATGCTTCAAGGTCAAGCAATCCCTGTCAACTTCACTATTCTAATTTTGCTTCTAGTTTTATCACAATTGTAAAAGGAAAGGTTAGGAAAAGTTTTTACTTTAAGTAGAGGGCTTGCCACTTCAGAGCCATGGAGAGACAGGGCTCAGTAAGCAGCTATCACTGAGTTTTTATTTCAGGGAAAGTTTAGAAAAAGAATACTTTAATCTGTACATCTGGAAAGTAATCTGTGAATAAGGGCAAAAAGGGTTAGTATTTTTAGGACATATTATATGTTCAAAGGGCTGCGCACAGTGCTAATGCACAGCCATTAACAAATTGATCTTCAGCCCCTGTGCACAGTTAAGTAGGAAAGTTTTACAGATGGGAAGACTGAGACAAAAAGTCTTGCTTGAGACTGCCCAGTGACAGAGCTGGCTTTAGAAGTCAGTTTCTCCTGTCTCCCTGTGTCATTCCTCCAGACAGCACTGCCAAGCAGCAAAAAACTGAACCAGACACCCCTGCGAGGCTTAAAAAGAATGACCATGAAATAAATATAACACTTAAAGCAAAAGGCAGTCCAAACAGTCTCTCTGCATTTGAAGTGCCACAGTCTGCAGAGCAAAGCTGCTGATATTTTGGTAAAACTAACACCAAAGACATTACGTTTTATTATCAATATCAGATCATTGCCCATCTTGGTAATCACTGGACTGTGTGTTTGATAAAAGAATGTTTGAGAACAGCTAGGCTGTTATTATATATAATTGCTCTTTACAATGACTGGATACCTCTAGTGAAAATGAATCAGTGATCTCCGCTGTAGCAGAATCTATTAAATAATTGGAGAGCATGGCTAGTATCTTTGATGTTGAAAGGAAGAAATTCAATAAGCAGTCTCATCAGGCTTTCTAACACAGCAGAAAAAAAGGGCTGCAGGCAGGAACATACCGACACTACAGGTCAGTGAAGGTTTATGGATTTGTGTGCCTTAGAAAGGAGGCAGAACCTAGCTGTACAGGACTGTTGAACCATTAGATACCTCAGGGGGTGTCAGAAGTATTGTTGTGTAGCCTTCTAAAAATATAAATGGTAGGGCCAGACATCAAATGTTTCCCCCCTGCCCAGACTTTATGAGAATATCATGTGTCCTGAGGAGATGTCAGAACTGTGCTTCAGCTGTTTTGCTACTTGACACTGGCACATTATCCTTAAAAGATTCATTTTCACATTTATTAACCCATTTCTACCTCACAGACTCACATCTTTCTATCAAAGAAGCGCCTGTTTGTCTTTGAATTAATAGCTTAGATGTATATAGTGGCCTTCATTACAAAAAAAAAGCATTCAGCTCCCTCTGCTAGATGGAAGACAGCTGGCAGGTTCTTAGTACATTGCCCTAGGAGGAGAGTGCTTGGCTGAAGAAAGCACCAAAAAAAAAAAAAAAAAAAAATAATAATAAATATTCTCTCCTAACAAGAGGTACCCTGGGACTTTTAATGTGACTATGGGATCAGCTTTTACTGGCTCCTCTGAAAAAAAGCTGCACACAATGCACCTCATGATGCACTCTTTATCTGGAAGGCTGGAGGAGGAAATGGGATCAAGGGGCTTTGGGATCAAATTATACCTCCCTAATGTTCATACTAACACTTGTGCTGGCATTAGGCTGTAGAAAGGATATTTGAAGAAACAGGTGAGAAGATAAGGTTAGTGATTTCCTCTGTAAAGATGTATAGTAAAGGAGAGCAAAGGACCCCAGCTGCAGAGTTAGTTATTGCTTCTGCAATGTACTGGGGACAGTTAATACATGATGCTGCGATAGTGTCAGAGTGGACTGCCCCAGAACCGTATGGTGGCCAGTTCTTGCATTACACCTCATTTATCCAACTTGCCTTGAGGAATGAGCCAGCCACATTGAAGGAAACTGGTCAGGAGAAAGCACAAGCACTCTGCCCAAGGTGACTTAGTTTCTAGGGCAGAAAACCATCCATGTTTGTGGTGCTGACTAGTGCTCAGGGTGAGTGGCAAAGCAGTGAGAAGGACGGTTGTTGCCAGGAGCTGTGTGCAAGAGAGTGGTGTGCTGAATAAGCTAGAGGGACATTGGTCTCACTCTCAAAACCCTCTATCAGCCCCAAAGTTGGGTGGCACAGGCTTGGGTGCAAGAAATAAAATGAGGTCACCCCAGTGCCTTTGCACAAATCCTCCTGACCTGCAGGCTATTTGTAAAACTACTGGCTGTTAATTTTCTCAATATGGCACTAAAATTCCTCTGAATGGCATTATGTACTATGCAGATCTATTATACAATATTTGCAGTATGTCTTGAGCAGTCTACATTACTGTTGTTCTATATCAGTCCATCTCACATCCATTATCTGTTTCAAAAGTCATAAATACAGAGATAATTTAAAGTATAAATTTTGCCATTGTAAGGTTTTAATTAGTTATCTTATTCAAATAGTTCTTGCCTTTAGTGAGACACATCTCCTGTATAACATGATGATCTAAGCACTTCAAGGGCCATATGAATATGAAATACCTCTTTTTTTTCCCACTTTGTGTTAAACTTTTGGGGGAAAAATTCTAAAAGAGAGACATTTATAATATGTAAGTTAATGCTTTTTCAGTAGTCTCAAATGAAGTTGGATTGCTGTGAACCTTTTCTTTCATAAAATCTTCTCTTCCTTGTCCACCTTTTTCAAGCTTAAGCAAATTAAATGGCAAAGTCATGCACAGATCAAAGAGAATGTTAAACTATAACTTTCTTGACTTGCTTTCTCTTTTAGGATCAGTAACTTTTCATCTCAGATGTAGTGTCTTGATTAGCTTTTTTTTTCTCGCCGCTATGCTACAGTATTTCTATTAAAATTGCTTTGCAGATTCGTAACTCCCCAGTACAGCACAGATTGAAGCCTCCATGTTATAGAAATGCAGCTTTGCTTGGAGTACATGATTAAAAAAGAGCAAGTGAATATAGGAAAGCAAGCCAATTCCAAAGGCATATCGAGTTTCAAATATTGATTCATGTTTTAGACACTTCTTAGTCCCTTGCAGGTGTTGGGTGCTGTAGAAAAATGGTAACAAGTTTGTGATTTTGGACCGGCTGCCCGGTTGCTTTGAAACAGTGGTCCTCACTGTTATACACAGCATTCCAGCTACTCTCCAAACATGTCCGAGTTCGATCTTTTTTCTCTTTTCTTTCTCCTTTTCCCCCCCCCCCCCCCCCTTTCTTCTTCTTTTTCCCCCCCCCCCTCCTCCCCTCTCCTTTCCTTCTCCTCTTCTCCTCTCTCCTCTTTTTTCTTTTTCTGCATCCGTCCCCCTCCCCTCCACCCTTTTCTGCGCCCTTCCCCCCTCCCCTTTTCTTTCTTCTTTCCCTCCCCCTCCTCTTTTCTTTCTTCTTTTGCCTCTGTTGTGTCTTTTTTGATTGTTTTTTGTCTCTACCATAGAATCATAGAAAGTTTTTAATTGGAAGGGACCTTTAAAGGTCATTTAGTACAACCTGCCTGCAGTAAACAGGGATATGTATGGATCAGGTTGCTCAGAGCCCTATCCAGCCTCACCTTGAATGTTTCCAGGGATGGGACTTCTATCACATCTCTGTGCAACGTAAAGTTGAAACCTAGTGTTTCAGCACCCTCATTGTAAAAAATTTCTTCTTTAGATCTAGTCTAAATCTCACTTCTTTTAGTTTAAAACCATTACCTCTTGTACTGTTGCAATAGGCCCTGCTAAAAAGACTGTCCCCATCTTTCTTAGAGTCCCCTTTAAGTATTTAGAGGCTGCAGTAAGGTCTCCCTAGAGCCTTCTCTTCTGCAGACTAAAAAATTTTCTCAGCCTTTCCTCACAGGAGAGGTATTCAAGCCCTCTCATCATTTACATGGCCCTCCTCTGGACCTGCTCCAACAGGTTCATGTATGTCTTGTACTGATGTCTCACCAGAGCAGAGTAGAGAGGCAGAATCACCTCCCTCAACCTGCTAGCTGCACTTGTTTTGATGCAGCCCAGGACATGGTTGGCCTTCTGGCTGTGAGCACACATCGCTGGCTCATGGCCAGCTTTTCATCCACCAATACCCCCACGTCCTCTTCAGCAGGGCTGCTCTCAATCCCCTCATCCCCCAGCCTGAATTGATACCAAGTATGGCCTTGACCTAGGTGCAAGGACTTGCACTTGACTTTGTTGAACCTCATAAGCTTCAAATGGGCCCACTTCGCAAGCTCATTCAGGTCCCTCTGGATGGTGTCCCATCTCTAAGGTATGCCAATTGCACCCCTCGGGTTGGTGTCATCTGCAACCTTGATGCTTTCTTTGACCTTTCTTTTCTGGCTAACACACTTGTAGAAGCCCTTCTTGTTATTCTTTGCATCTCTTGCCAAGTTTATCTCCAGCTGCACCTCAACCTTCCTGACCCCATCCCTACAAACTGTGCAGTGTCCCTGTACTTCTCCCAGGATACCTGTTGCTGATTCCACAGCCTGTGCAATTCCTTCTTGTCCTTTAGTTTGATGAACAGGTCTCAATTCAGCCATGCCAGTCTCTTGCCCTCCTTGCCTGATTTCTTATACCTGGGGATCAAGATTTCTTGTGCTCTAGGGAAAATGTCCTTAAAGATCTGCCAGTGCTGTTCTGCTCCCTTTAATTGGAAAAAAAGGGTAGCCTTTAGTTTTCAGTTTGTATTTAGGCATTTGGTTTGGGTTTTGGTTTTTGTTTTGTTTTGTTTTTTTTTTTCTTTAATGCCAAACAATGGATTCTTTCTTCTGAATTCCAGTTTATAAAAAAAATATGAACCAGATTTTGGTTCCCATTTTACTTGTGCCACCTCAACCTCATGCAATACTCATATCTCTCCAGCCTAGGGTCCTCCCAGAATGAGACCCCAACTCCCAGCAGTGCTGATGTGAGGGCTTCAGTTCCCTTACCCTGCAAGTCCCTGCAGGAGGCACCCAGTTAAGAGCAGGACAAAGGGAAATGAGCCTCACTTACAATCACAGAATTATTGAAAAGTCCTCTAAGATCATCAAGTCAAACCATCTACCCAACACTACCATGACCACTAAACCGTATCTTGAAGTGACAGGTCTACATGTTTTTTGAACAGCTCCAGGGATGGTGATTCCACCACTTCCCTGGGCAGCCTGTTCCAATGCTTCACCACCCTTTCAGAAAACAAAGAGTGCACCTCTTTCTTGTGCACCACAGACTTCTGCTGTTCTTCCACCACGATATCTTAGAAGACACGTGTCTATTGCCACTTACAACAATTCTAAACATCTCCATATTGTAATGGTGAGAATACTGCAGTTTGATTAAAAGCTATTTTTGCTTACTCCTGTGCTGCAGCTGAATGTGAGTATTCTGCTACAAAAGCAGACGAAGGTTGTTGTGATACCTTGGCTTATGGAAACAGTAAGCCAGTGTAAAATGGCTTTTCTATCCTTGAGATAGAAAATCACTAAGCAAAAATTATTTGAGTAGTTTCTTAGAGGTGCCTTCTCTACAAACCCATGCTTTCTGTATTTCAGATATGCTTTTTATCTCATCAGCACTTCAGTGCAAAGACCGTCAAGGTTTTAAATTGGCTCACTTTATGTTTATGAAGACTTTCTATATTTAAAAAATTGTCAATTAGAAAGCTTACTGGTGTATGATGATACTTCAAAAGCAATAGAGAAAGATGTATGTTTCAGATAGTCAGGACACATGGGGTGAGTTGGGTTGAATACTTTGACAGGAAGAAGTTCTATTAACTTCACATAATTAGCACCAAAGAAAGATTTTTCTTTATTTATTAAAAAGCTTAACATTTTATTGCATTAAACATGAAGATTGAATTTTGAGGTGGTTTTGTGTTTTTTTTTCTTCTCTGAAGACATCCATTTTATATGTAGAGTTTTGATTGTGTAGTCTTTGCCATACTCTGCTGTTGTGAATTTAATATGCACTCCCCATTTATCACAGAGCATCTTGTTTTCCACACTCTCAGTTCACTTGTCATGCTTAGTTAAGTTGCTGTTGGGACTTTGATTATCATTTGTACTTTTTAGTTTATAGTATAATTTTAAGGACATTACCGTATATGTGAGACTGTTAACTAAAAGTCGCTGGCTTTTTTTAATTATTATTTTTATTTATTTATTTTGCTTAAAAAATAAAATAAGTAAACCAAAGCAGATTCACAACTCTGTCAAGATAGCATTCTGAAAATGAACAACAGAAGCTGACTTTGATGTACTTTCCAAGTGCCGTATTTCCTATGCCAGTGATTCCATTGGAGTGGAAAACATGGAGCTGGAATATTATGTGCTCAGATGATTCCTAGTTCATGGGTAGTGTAACCTCAGCTGTTCCTCTAGATGACATTAAGCCATAGCTCCTACAAATTAACCAGTCAGGATGGGAAGGGCTTGGCCCTTTGAATGATTCAGGATAAAGGAAAAATAGAGAGGCAACTTTAAGCCGCAAGCAATTTAGAATCTGATTTTAGAAGAATATGATACACAGGATAAGAGTAAAATTATAAGATAGGGTGTGATACTGACAGCATTTATAGCACTACTGCCAATCTTACTGAAATGTAGGTCATATGGAGGGATTTTAAGGAAGGGAATCTGAGTGCTTTGCTGACAAGAGAAAAGGATTTTATTTTTTTTTAATATGAGAACTCTGCTTTGAAGAGGATAGCAAATTTAGAGAAGGAACAGATCGGAAAAAAAGAAGCTGTACGAACCGTGGCATTATGCTGATGCTAATATGTGTAGTGTTTAAGAAATAATGAGCCTAATAACATATGTGAAAATTCTTTTGAAAAATATTGCAGGTATACCTAGCAATGTGTTTTTCATAGTTAGCAGTTTCTAAACCCTACTCTCTGCCCCAGAGTTTCTTTTAATTAGTTACAGAATTAGCTATTGCCCTGAATGTATTTGGAGTTTAAATAATATTTCTTCATTAATTTTCTATGCTTAAAAGAGAAAAGAGTATGGAAAAAAGTAAAGGCATTTTGGAAAGAATTTTAAATTTCTATTTTTAAACAAGTTAAACACAGGACTGCAAAAAAAGTGTCATGCGCTTACTCATCCTCTTTACTGAATTACCATGTTTGCTGCTTTTACTGCTTAAACTCAAATTCTCTCAGGGTGGCCCTGTAAACTAAGTAATGAGATAGAAAACTACATTTTTATCATATTATTATAACAAAACACTGAACAGTTCTTGCTTCTTTATTTAAAAAGTCTCTTCCTCAGTTGCACTTACATTTGTCTACAGTGATTCTTAGTCATGTTACCCACAACTATGCAGAAAACAGAAGTAGCCTAAGTGAGCTAGAAATATTTCTATCCTAGTTAAGTTGGATGAGGAATCCTTATGAGAGAAGGGTGGAGTTCAGGGAATTCAGCTTTACATGCCACAGTCAGTTCTAGGCTGCATAGACACTGTTGTCTCATTATATCTTTTAAGTATCTAATGCCTAGATCTCTCCCCATTTGTTCCGGGAGAAACTTAATTCTTTCTGCTGCCTTGTTTCCTCCAGTCTAAGCTTTATACGTTTGGGTACTGATTCACGCTATAAAATTTTAATGAAATGTTTTAATTTAGTAGGAATCTCTGAAAACTGAGAGTGAGTTAAAAGGGAGTATCAGATACATGTAAACTGCAAGAGTTTAAGGCTGTGGTCCTGTTGAGGATTTCTGTTTGTGCATTAGAGCTCTCTGTAAACCTGTTTGGCTGTTTCTGGTAGATCGGTGCAATGAAAAGTGAGGCCAAAGCTTTGCTGCTCAAGTTAATGTGTGTTGCTCTTCTGTCCTCCTAAGACAATCGTTATATCTTAATGGCATGTAACTGCCAGAACTATTTTCAGTTGTTCAGCTGTTTCTAACCTGGGTTAGAGGACTGCATAGTGAGCCCATGCAGTAGTAAACCTCTAAGGAATATAAATAACTTCAGCAAGGCTGTTTCCTGCTTGAATGTAGTGACTAGTGCAGCACAAAGGGCTGACAGTGAAAGCCCTAGATTCCTCCCAGACAGTGGCTCCTGTAGGGGAAAATGGGATGCAAACGTGGGACAATGAGAGCATCCTGTTAATTTTGCGGGGGTACAAAACTTCATCTCCAGAAAGAACTATCAAGCCAAAAAGTGGAAGCCTAGCTTGTTTTGAAGACCCAAATTTCAGTTTTGAAAGTAATGCATGTTTTTCAGTTTTCTTACAGTGATTTCTGTTAACATGTCTTACTGATTACACTTATTTAATAGTTACCTGATTCTCAGTGCACATATACTAAGCTTTTATTCGGTCTTCAGCTGTCATTCCTTATTAATTTCTCCTTGCATTTTGATACTGAAAAGATAAGTCTACTTAGATTTCTACATTTCAGAAGATTTTCTAGTTTTAAGCCTAGATGTTTTAGATGTGGGTGAAATGTCTCTATGAAGGAATAAATGTGGAGGGTAGTTGAAAACTTTTTTAAACAGGCATGTTCTCGTGCCTCCTAGATCAAAAGAGATGTAACAACACAGTAAAGAAATAAACCAAAAAAGTTTACATATAAAACTTCCCACTTTTTCTGACCTTAGAAAAGAGAACAGGTCAATTAATATAGATCAACATTTTTGTGATGCATCCATGTCAATCTAACTACTTGAACAAACGTTTTGGTAACTCTTTATAGAAACAACAGAATTTTTTTAATAGCTAATATTTTATTAACCTACAGCCGTTAAAGTGGATTGATGTTCTTTACTAGTCGTAAACAGCTGTTTAGATATTTTGTCTCATTTTAGCCCCTGAATCTAAGGAATAGTCCACTCAGACCTTGAAACTATAAAAACATTGGCTTTAAGAATTTATTTTTGTTCACATTTATCAGTTACTCCGCTGCATAAATAGTATATTTATATACCATTTATATACTATATCCTGTATCTGGCCTTTCCAATCTGTAAATTTTTCTCTTTCTTTCCTTCTGCCTCAAATTCACGACATTTTTCTGAGAGTAAGTTCTCCTCTTGGCATTGCTGACTGAGCTTGCAGTTTCCTCCTAATAAATTGGCCTAGCTACCAGATTAATCTTCACTTTCTCTGCAAGGGGTGCTATCTCCCAGCGTTGACTTGAATTTCCAATATTTTTTTTTCTTCACAAGGAAATGGAGAGCTAAATCAAATGTAATTGATATACCTGAAAATTAAGCATATTATTCTCTCCTCACTTCTGAATTTAGAGTATAGAGCCTTGTGGTGGGTGCTCAGATATGTGAATAGGCAGGACTGCTTTCTTCCAAGTAGGGTGCACAGAGCCAGCTGTGCATTTCAGAAAATTCACATGCTGGATATGCCGCTGCCTTTTACTAGCAAAAGGAAACCTCAGATCTGATCAACCCTTACCTTGAATACTGTTTATTTGTAATTTTTTTCCTGCTTCACTCCAAATAACTGGTGTCTTGGGTTCCGCAAACTCCTAAACAAGAGCTTAGTGATTAGGACACTTTTATGAGAAGCAACAGAATTTTTGTTTTGTTTTGTTTTTTTGAAAGAAAGATGTGGAAGCATTTCTTTTGTGTTTTACCAACTAGCCTAGTGAATCTCTTCTTCTTCCCCCTCCTTTCTTTAGTAAAGAAAATGGAGACTACTATTTATTTATTTTTTTTTGTCTTAAAACTTCTTATCAACATAGACAAAACTGAGTATTACCCATTACAAAAGAGGAAAATGGCTGTTTTATCATGATTTCATGTTCCAGCCCTTCTCTTTGCCCCTTAATTGTCACTGACCTCCTGGCATTGAGCAGGAACTTGGAGACTGTTTTTCCTTCTCATGTGTGTGTTCTTGTATGTGAAGTGTCTTCAGGCCGTTCTGGTGTTTGCCAGTTAGGACTCTTTCCTGGACTGCATCCCTCTCTCACCTTTTTCACAATGACCCATTCTCATGGTTCTCTTCAGTCTGTTTAACACCTGCAGTGTTTATTTTCTTATTCATGAGTAACAGGCAGAGCCCGGGTGATCTGCCTTTGCCTCAGGTGGTGGCAAGATGGACCTGCAAATCCAAGGCAAAGAATGGAGGGAGAGTTTTGTATCTGGAGAGGAAAAAGGAGCAGAGGTAACCTGGGCATATGGGACTGTGACATCTTACTTCAGATCAGAGAAGTTTGCTTGGTTGCTTGTAAAGGGGCATCCTTTAGAGGAGTTGTTGCTTTGTCTGTATTTTAATCCATGTGCAAAAGTAGAGTTTGGACAGTTTAAAAAGTGTGATCTTTATGTAATGTAGAGACCTGCAAGTTTAGGTGATTTCTGAGGGCTGCATTTCTGGGCTGCGTTTTGAGATCTTCAAGGACAATGTTTTATTTTCAGTTTACTTATAAGATTTTTCTCTCTCCCAGTAACAACTTTATGTATTTAATACTTTGAATGATATATCTGACCTTACAATTATTTTTTTTTCTGCCTATAAAGGTTGTTCTTCTACATAACCAAATTTTATTTTTTTTTTTAGTTCTTCAGGCTTCATAGATTCATGACATCTTGAGGATAGCATTTTAAGTCCTGATTGTAAAAAACCAAACCAAAACAAAAAACCCTCAGACCTACAGTAAAACATGTAAAGTTTTAATAAACACTATTCCCTTCTTAACTTCTTTTTGAAGTTTAGATAGTTTAGTTTTATAGGAGGGAAATGAATAACAGGGATTTATTGAGTAAACATGCTGTTAAACAACTACAGCTTAAGAATATATCTAATGTTTACTGTGTTGACCAATTTGTTTTGGCAGCTCTAATTCCCAGGTTGTGAAGTATTTTGGCTTTACCCTTTGGAGAAAAAGCTAGGGCATAAAGACTTACTTCTTGTGCATGGTCGGTAAATATCAATTAAAATTATTCTTGAAGATTTTTGACATTTGTTTTACACCCTTGACAACCAGATTGACATGAAAGACTATAATAGCTCCTGAGCAGCTGCTAAATTCCGTTGTATCAATGATCTGTGAACTAAACAGAAGTTGACTGATAGACTGTACTTTGCTTTGAAGAAGGCATCATGGGCCATTGGGTCAAAAATGGCCTTTTAAGAAAGGGGCCTCAGTATAAATCCACAACACCTCGAAAGCAAAATTAAATAGCCTTGGGGCTATTTGGATTCTATTTCAAAACTTCAAATGCTTTTTGAAGTGTAAACCCTTGGAGATGGAGCTCAGACTTAATATGTGTCTATAAAGCACTAAGCATATCTACAGGTGAGCTATCATCATCCACCGTGATGGCATATGAGTGTACAGTTCTGAATAAGAGGCACTAGTCTCTCACCCCAAAGCTGTGTGGTAGCCACTAATTAATGTCTAGACTGCATGAGCAGATTGGTCAAATATGCGCCCAAGTGGTCCTGGAACCTAGGATTCCTCTGAGTCCCCAAGACTGCTTTATTATGAACTGGTTTGTGTGCTTTTCCTCAGTTTGAAACCTCTCACATCACATCAGAGATTTTTGTAGCCACCTAGAAGAGTGGTATTCCTTTGTCATGAGTCTTCTGGAATAATAATAAATAATTGTGCAGAGAAAAGAATCCAGATCCTGTGAAGTCTCACATATATGACCTGTGGAGTGAGGTGTATCTCTAGATGGACTTGGCCACTGTGATGGAAAGGCATAGCTGAAATAGTCAAAACAACAAGGAAATAGCCAGTTGAACAAGGTCTAGTTCCTAAACTTGTTTCCTTGTCTTTTTTTAGTGAATGATGAAGCCACAGCTACGTGTCTCTTTATGCCACCCCTCCTACCTGTACAATAGCATCAATAAAATTCCCTTCAGAAGTCTGCATTATCACATAATTTTTGTTTGTTTGGTTTTTTTTCTCTAAATTACTGAGTGTCTGCTGTCATATTATCTCCACACCTGGCCTATTGCATTTTGAGCCAGCTAATAAAATCCCAATTCAGGGCTCTCTTGGGAAGGTGTAGGAAGGAAACAGCTGGCTGTGACAGCTAGTGCTTTGTGTGCTTCTGAAATGTGCGAAGCATTACAGAGGTACAAGGCTTGTATGAAAAAACCAGAACAACAGCAACAACAAAAAACAACCAAACAAAAACCCACAAAACAGACCAAAACCACAAAATTTTCACTAAATGCAGATGGCAAAAAAAATTTTGCTCAAGTGTTGCAATAGTCTTTTAGACATATAAAAGAAGCCAGTAGTGGGCCTCTTGGAAAACTGACTGCAGGTCTCTGTGACATTCACTGTCATAATACCAGGAACCACATGCCAGGGCAGAAGTTGCAGACCTAAAGGTGTAGTATAGCGTATTTATGCGTCAGATTCCCCACCCCTGCCCCACAACCTGGTAAAATGAGGGATTTCCTCTTTCTCCTCTATTCCCTGTCATTTTTATCTGTCCTGGGATCATCTGAGCAGACAAGTATGTATGTGAGGGCAGTGAAGAGGTTTCTACTAACCTGCTGCAGCTCAGTAAATTGCTTCAGTTGTCTTTGATTCAGATGCTTGAGCTGGACTTTGTTTCCCTCTGCTACTTGAGGTTTGTACCAACTATATAGAATGCACTTTCCATGCTTCACTCTTCTTCTGAAAAGGAACTTCTAGTTCAAGATTGGAAGAGTTGTCCAAAAGATCACAGCTATCTATTCCCAAGTAAATTGCAGTGAACTAGTAGAAAAAAAAAAAAAGTTGGTAAGATTAATAGTCTTAATTACCCACTCTAATTAATAACCATGGGGAAGTTGTCCCTGGCTACTTGCACAAATTGTGTTTTCAAAGTACAGAAGATCTTCCTGTAATGCTAATTTGTTACGAGTTTATGCATCTAGAGTTGCTCATCCTTGGACCTATAATGAGATTGCATCTGTGCGTTGATGAAAAGTGGAGCAAGCACTTCCTTTTTTTAGTAGATCCACATAAAGCTGATGAATGGTGAGTGATTTGCTTATGAAAAATATCCTGAAGTATGACAACTGCCAAGCAAAACTTTCTCAAGTTCTATGGAGAAATCTGAAGAGCAATGAATACATGCTTTTGTTTATGACAATGTATTAAAAAAGGAAGCTGCTGAATACCAAGAACAATTTTCTTCTGAAGATATAGAGAGGAAACTGACAAATGCCAAATGGATTTTTCTGTAATAATGAGGAGAAAGCTAACAGCTACAGTGTAGATGGCCTGCCCTATGCTTATTAAAATTTATAGAGGAGAAACTAATTGTTCACTTGCAGAAACTCAGTCAATGGGCCAAAGATATTTGCATGATTATGAATATACTTGAGCATATGAGGTTAGTTTATGTTGCTCAGTTAGTCTAAGTATCTTGCCTAACCGATAATTTGCCAAAAGAAGGGATGCAACTGTTTTTGCTCTTTGTTATGCAGAGATATTCTATAAGCACCTCACCAAAAAAAACCCCATTTTATTAGCAGACCCTATGTGCTGCTTGGCTGAGTTAGAGCAGTATGAAATCACGTGGACATTAAGAATTCCAAGCTGAATTACAGCAAAACAGCTGATTTATATTGGATTTGTGCAGCTTTGTTTAATGGATACTGCTAAGGGAGTTTTGGGGTGGTGGGAGTGAGATATAGGAAAAAAAAATATCTCAGAAATGTTTAGAACTCTTCATCCCTGTGGGTTTGACACTGAAATATCTTGCATGAATCTCTGGTATTAAAAGCACTGAAGTCTATAGCAGAGATGTGTCAGATGAGAAGTAAGCATTGCTAAAGATGAAAGGGCGAGATAGGAAGTTGAGTCCTGCCTGCAGAGCTCTTCTTGCCTTCATCCCTTGGAGCAGACTAGATTTGACTTCCCTGGTCCATGGTAGATCTGTGACTCTAGGGAAGGCATTAAGTGATTTAAGAGCTGAGGCTTATCCCTTTCTTGGTAACATTCACTTCTTAATTCTGAGTTTTCTGTTAGAAGTCTTTTTATTTTTTTTGGTTGCTCACAACCTATTTGGGACTGTGGAGGAGGATATGGTTTTTATTTGCTCACTCTTTACTTTGTATTTTGGGAAGAGTCTAGGGTGGAAGGCAGGGTCCTGATGTTAGCTCTTACTTGGTTGCAGTTCCTTAGGTGGGCAGGATGTTTCATCCCAATGAGCAGCAGGGCTACCTGGAGCTAAATGGACTGTGTAGGGGACAGAGCAAGAGGTGGCCAGAAGAAGCAGCAAAATAAGGCAGGGAGATTGCTGAGTGGAGCAGAAGCACAGTTGTGCTAAGAGCCCGGCCTAAGAGGATGCAGTGTGCAGGAGAAGTCAAGAATAAAATGATTGGGTAGCTAGTCTCTCAGTGGCAGATCTGAGCTGTTAGAGCTAGCATTTGGTCTGATAAAACATTGTGTTAGCCCTTGCTTTTAAGAAGCATCATTCAAACCTCAAAAAATACCTGGTTAACTGAGGATAGCAGCAGAGACGCATTTAAACTTTCATACATAGAAAAGACACATTTTTGTTGATTTTTTAAAAATTTTTTTATTAATTTATCACTTGGCACATTTGCTATACTTTATTAATTTCTGTTTTAGTTAAAGCAAATGGAGACCATGTGGATTCCTCTGTAGTAAGGCCCTCCAGGCCCTTTTCCAAATTATTCCGGCCATGCACTGGACTTCAGGAGAGAAAAAGAATGAGAAATGCTATAAATTTATCTTTTTAAAAGCAAAGATGAATCTTTTCTCTTTGTTCTTGTGGCAGCTC
Organism: Actenoides lindsayi; assembly: GCA_025331215.1. Taxonomy (NCBI): domain Eukaryota; kingdom Metazoa; phylum Chordata; class Aves; order Coraciiformes; family Alcedinidae; genus Actenoides; species Actenoides lindsayi. The sequence continues at coordinate 7,018 of WTSP01001150.1, read as the reverse complement.
TGCTTGCTAACTCAGGATGATCATGTTCCAGAGGAAAGGATCTCCATCACCTACTTTCACCCAGGGCCTGTATCCTCTTTATTTCAGATAGCTAATCATGCTGTACAGCCAGGAAAGGGACGTGGCTCAGCTGTCTGATGAAACAGCAGAGTCTACCATTCAGATGTAAAATCTGCAAGAACAATGGTTATAATAGTGTTTGATCACAATTTGGTCATAAAATATGGATTGTATAACTCAAACAAGTAGATCATAGTTCTGCTTTTCAGACTGAGACTCAGCTGCTCTTGAATGTGCATTGGCTTGAAATATGGGTTTTTTTGTTGTTGGGGTTTTTTTGTCTTGCTAAAAACTAGATCATTTATATAAGGCATAGCCCATCCCTCCCTCTGCTGTCATAATGCAAACTTCAAAGTCCCCCCTAATATGTATTGCAGGAAGGTCATACACTGTGACTGTAGCCTTCTCCTGTCACCAGTTTGCCCTCCTAATAACATGCATTGGCTACACGGTAGGCTAATTCATGAAGAGAGCTTGTAATCAGAGACAGCTCTCTCAGAAGCCCTGAGTTAGGAAGGAGAGGGTCTGTGTCCTTCACTGGGAAAGGAAAGTGCCTTGGTGGAGTGTCTGGGGGTGCTGATGGCCTGATGTTACTGCACTGCCCAGACCTATTTGGAGCAGCCCCTGATACAGTCTTTTGAAGCTCCAAGACCATGTTTCCAGTCTGCAAGAACTATAGTTCAAACAGGCATTTTTCCTAGCATGATCCAGACTGCACTTTTAGCCTCTTCTTTCCTACCACCTTCCTGCTGCAGCATAAGAGCCCTGAGTTAACATCTAAGAATATATAGTAGGGTGACTTCTTTTAAGAAGAAAATGTGTGAATCTTCCCATCCTGCAAAATCCTGTGCTACCTAACAGCCCCCAGGGGCATCATCCTTCCCTAGTAACACCTATTTCTCTTCTTGTTTCCCTTTCATACATGCTGAAAAGGACATTTCTGTGCAGAGTTCTTATGCATAATTAAATTTCCAATTTTGGTCTAGAAGCTGCCTTAAATTTTGAAGGCAAAATAGTTTCTTTCGCTTTGCCCCACCTGTGAAGACAATTTGAATTTCTTTTCTAGAAGAAACTGCATCCACCAGATAGGGGTCACTCCTACTTTATTATTCTCCCATCCATGCCTCTGCAAAGGCACATAAACAGAACTGCATTAGGAGAAGCCTGTAATCCAAGTCCTATCACAGAAATTCTCGGTGAGTCAATCCCGTTCTAGGCAGCTCCTGGTATTTGACCATTTATTTCCTTTATTCTTCCTTCTGAAATAACACATAATGGATGCACCTGTCTGGTCATGCAGAGAAAATGAGGGCACTGCATGTAAGTTAAGTAATGACTTTCTGGCCCTAAATGTTTCCCCCAGCACTTTGGTCCCCAGCATGTACTGGTACATACTTTTTGTCTCAGTCTTTTGAAGCAAGATTCAATTTAATTCTCTCCAAAGTGTCAACTGCTGTGATTGCTTTATTACTCAGTCTTATGCCACTCACATCTTATCAGATTTTAAATTACCATATAAATCTACATAGTTAGACAATACAAGAAACATAATTTTAAATGTATCTAATCTCATTTTCAAAGTTAGATAAGAAACAATCAACACTTTAGAATGAAAGCAATACCCCTAAGCTAGAAAACGGTAACCTAACAAAATTATCTACACTAATCATCATTAACTATAATAATACTTGCAAAACAAAAAATACTGGTGTAATTAATTGTAACACCTAGGGGTGAAAAGAACCAGACAAAAAAAATTTCTCAGATTACGTATTATTTGCTAATACTACAACATGTTAATATGATGGTTTACTAATTATAAATGCCAATATTGCTTAAGTTCTAGCAGAATAATTGTAGTGTACTGCTTGTATTGTAATCTAGTAGGCATGGTATAACCTTTGTGAACTTGAACTCCTTAAGCAGAGAAAACAAAAATTAAGGTAGCAACAGTGCTTGGCTGGTAATCTATATACAATTACCTTGTGGTCAGCAAAAATAAAGCCTGCTGCAAGTACAGACCTGAGAGTAATGCTTTATTGATACATGGGAGGAAGATAGTTTGGAAGAAACTTTTTCTGCCTTGAGGGGGAGCTTTGGCAGGACTTGAAATGGGAATACTGTACTAAAGAAACAAATCAGTAAAACTTGTTTTGAATTTTATTAGTTGTTTGAAAACAAGCTCTCAAAAGTCCCATTACTGAGAAAGCATTCAGTCGATTCCTTAGGCAAGAAAACAGAGATAAACAGGCCTGAGGCAAGAATGGCCAAGGTGTCATAGAGTAAACCTGACTTGGGCTCTGTAGACCTGGGTCTTAGAAGTTGAGTCTCTGAGGACTAGGAGGTACACTGACCAAAGATGTGGTTGTCTAGTGAAAGCTTGACCTCCTGTGATCTGAGCAGCGTGTTTCACAGGTGGAGTTTCTGAGGCAGCAGTTGCCCGATGACACTGGCATTCCACTGTCTTATGGGCTCACTCATATCTGCGGTGCTTGGGGAGCATTTCTAGCTGCTTTTCTATTCACTCCAGTTCTGAACACATGGTGAGGAGGCAGCAGTGTTTCCTCACCTGTTTTCATGTTTTGCTCAGGTTATTAAATGTTCAGTATGTGTCCTGGACTGCAAGCCTTCCTGTTGTGAAAAGGACTGTTCGACTACGTGAATAAGAATTGACATGAGTAATTGAAACTTAAAATAATGTGACTTGGCCCAACACATATGAAATAAAAGATGAGTAGACTGTAAATAATGGGACTTCTGAGGAGTGCTGGTAGTGCTGCCTATCAACTGGATGGATGGCTTTGTGCTAGAAAAGCCTGTCTTCTCCTGCATATAACTTATGACTTTAGGAGTCATACTGGAGGTTTCCAAGACCTGCATCTGCTTTATAGTGATTAATGTGTGGGTGTGTGCTTGCATTTAAAAGTTTCAGATTATATATGTTGTTCCTAAAAGGAAAACCAGAATTTTCCTCTGGGTGATTTAAATATGAGCACCTCACTGAGAAGCGACAGAGCCCATATGATGCAGAGTTTTTTTCAAGGGAAATAACCAAATTCTGTGACTGTTGCTCCAGAAAAGATCAGATTTTGGTCAGATGTCTGTCTCTCGAGCCCTGGGAGCTGAAGCTCCAGCAGGCCAGCACCGAGGCTTCCTGTTCCCAGCTGACTGCTGCCCTCACAGAGGTGTGGGCTTTGGAACAGAAGACCTTGGCCTGTCTTTTGGGGTCTTTGGGTGTTTGCAGGGAGACAGCAGTCTCCCTGCATGGGAGGGGATCTGGACATGGGAATGTCAGGATCTCAGGGGATTGTTTCAGGCTCAGGTGACTAGAGAGGCTGTGCTGGGCAAAAGCAGCTTGCTCTTCCCCTCTTCTCCTACCTTTGTCTCCTGTAGCTACCTCACTGTGACACAGGGTGCCCCCATCATGCTGTATGGGGTGTAAAATGCCACAAGAACACTGTCCACGGGGAGGGGGGAAGAATGGAAGGGGATGGCTGATCATGCCTGGCAGAAGCCAGCAGCCTTCACCCATCTCTACTCCTCTCTCACTGCAAAGCTCATGGGCAGACCTTGCGCTCTGCTCTGCTGACCACTGTCAGAGAGAGGTCTCTGCTGCCATCCCTGCTGGCCTAAGTCTGTGTGTGGCTGGGAGTTTCAGAAGGCTTCAGTGAAATCTAAGCTTGAGTAAATGACATTACCAAACAGTTCGTGAAAAGTACTTGTAAGCATGGTATGTTCATGCCTCCAAAGATAATTAGGAAGAAAACCATCTTTTTCTGATTGCTGCAGGGTGACACAAAGTCCCCAGTGGCTGTATACTCATTTGGCTCTATTGCGTTATTGGAGCTGTGCTGGTTTGTCTGGGCAGATGAACTCATTCAAATGTAGATGTTGTCCAAGATTCAAATAGCTAGGCTTGTAAACAGTTGGAAAGCACAGGTACTGATAGTGAGGAACACAGAAGTTATTTTTTTAATTGCAAGAAGTGAGAACCTATGCTTTGCATTTTGGCTATTTGTTTTGTTCATGATTTCCCAGCACTTCCAAATCAAGTCTCTCTGTGTTCTCTTCTCATGTTCAAATGCATTTCATAAAGACAAGCACAGATATCTTAAAAATTTATAGAGCTGAATTCTAAGAAGACTTATACTGTACTCTTTTCCAAAATAAACAGAGCCTGTAATTTCTTTTTCCTTATTCCCCCCCCCCCCCCTTCAGTGGAAATTCTTTTTATTTTTTTTGTTTTACAAAAACAATTCTGGATGACTCCATTCATTTCTTTTTCATTTACGCACTGCGTTTGAAAATGCAAACCTACTACAAAGTGAACAGGAAGCTGAGCATGTACTTTGATGCTAGTTCTGCTTTTTGGAGAACTTGCAGACCATGAACTCAATCTGTCTAGCATGCAAAATCCAGTGCAATATAGCTAAAAATTTGTATAAATTTTCTACCTGAAACCTAGTAGTTTTTATGAACTGCAAACTAGTCAGGCCAGTCTCTTTTCTCTAAACATCAAAACTGCTTAAACATTCTCAGATGAAATGTAAAATACAGGTATACACTGTCTAATAAAAAACATAAGTTATAAAAGTGATGATGTCAACAGAATAAATAGCATAGCATCCTATTTTCAAAAAAGTGTCTGGCATGTCTAACATTTGGCACCTGATAAATATTTCATTCACATCTTGTTCACTATCTGTTTGTTACCTGGTAGTCATGAGTCATCTGATTTTGCTGTTGTTTTTTGGGTGTTTTGTGGGTGTAGTGTGTGTGTGTTTTGCTTGGGTTTGTGTTTGTTGTGGGGTTTTTTGTTTTGTTTCTTGTCCCCCTTTGACTAGTTCAGATAGCCTCAGAATTTGAGAGGAAGAAAACTAGGGAATATATTGCTTTAGTTGCTTCTATTTCATATTATGACAGATTTTCTTTCTGATATTAATTTTCCTTCTGACATCAGATTACTGCAACTTATTTTTAGGCTGGGAAACTGAATGACAAGTTGAAGGTGGTATATGAAGTAGGGTGCTTTATTGATAGCAGATGGAAGAGACACTTGTTACACTGTAAATAACCTAAGTTGCCTCCACTGCAAAGCCCCTTTCTAGCCTTTCAGTCCCCAGCCTATACTGTTGCCTGGGGTTACTCTGTCCCAGGTGCAGAAGTTTCTTTTTGTCCTTGTTGAACCACCTGAGTTTTCCTGTTGGCCCTTTCTCCCATATTGCCGTGGTGGCAACCCTGCATTTGCTGCCACCTGGTGCCCTCTGTAAACTGCCAGAGGAGTCAGTGTCCTCTGTTATACAGCTCAGAAATGGTGATATTGAGCACTATTAGCTTCACTATCAAGCCCTAAGCAATGCTAACTTTTTTAAATAAAAAGTTACATCTGGCAATTAGGATTGGTAGCTGTTGATTCTAAAACTCCAACCCATCTGGTCACCTCATAGACCACCCATTCAGTACCATTCACTGTAACTTATCTGTCAGGAGTTGCTGGTGAAAGTCTTTAGAAGCAGAAAGTAAATTACATTCTCTGCTGTCTCCTGGTTCACAGAGCCAGTTGTTTTATCATAGTAGGTAATCGTGCTGCTCAAGTGCAATTTTGTAAATGTGCTGACTCCTCCCAACCATCTTCCTATCTTTCACATGCATAGAAATGTCTGTCATGAGGGCTTGCCAAATACATAATTTTCCTAGGGACTTAAGGATGCCTTAATGGCTTGTAGTTCCCTAGATCTTAGTCCTGCTGTTATATTTATTTATTTTTTTTATTTTCTTTTTAAGATAGCAGTAATATTTGCCCTTTTCTAGTCATTGGAGAGCATGCAATTCAGCACAGCCTTCTGAAGATGATAGAGTTACCTCATAGTGATATTGGCCTGCATGCTTTGTCCTGTTTCATGGATGGATGTACGCTTGGTTTACTCAAGTATTCCATAATTTGTTTCTTCTCTGTCTGGTAGCTCCTGTTTACCCCAGCTGACACTGAGATTGACAGCAGACTTCCTCAATAAAAACTGATGCAAAAAAGGCATTTTGGGCCCTTCCCTACTAGAGAGACATCAAGGTGCTGGAGCATGTCCAAAGAAGGGCAGTGAAGCTGGTGAAGGTCTAGAGAACAAATCTTATGAGAAGTGACTGAGGGAACTGGGATTGTTTAGCCTGGAGTAAAGGAGGCCCAGAGGAGACCTTATCACTCTCTACAGCTACCTGAAAGGAGGTTGTAGAGAGGTGGGTATTGGTCTCTTCTCACAAGTCACAACTGATAGGACAAGAGGAAATGGCATCAAGTTGTGCCAGGGAAGGTTTAGGTTAGGAAAAATGTATTCACAGAAAGGGTTGTTAAGTGTTGGAACAGGATGCCCATTATCTAAAGGCTGTGTAGATGTGCACCTCCTGTAAAAAGGAAGTAACAGCCACTAGGCGAGATCAGCTTCTTCAGGCAGGGCCTGGCCCATAGCAGGGCAGCAGGTCTCAGCAAAGTCTCAGTGCTCAGGGCTTCTTCTGGGGTTCTCCTTTTGCAGAGCAAGGCCTGGGGAGCAGAAAGACCAGCCATGGACTGGCATCTCTGTCGGTAGAGGCTGACAGGGTGGGGACAATGTCAGAGCAACGGCTGCCACCCCTCTGCCCGGTGCAGGAGCCCTTCTTGTGTGAATGGGCTGAGCGCAGGTGTGGCAGCTTGCAAGGCCCAGAGACCCTCTGGGCCTGGGGTGGCAGTTTGGGAAGGAGGAGAAGGCGCAGACCGGGTGCTGGGAGCTTTGCCAGTGCCAGAGGTGAGTTCAGCTGGAGGGAACTGGTCCCCTATCCCAGCATAAGAGGCGAACTCAACTAGTGGTTGTCACCCTCCCAGACGAGGACCCGGCTATGGTCACCCTTCGGCTGAAAGCCGCTGCCAGGGGGACTGTGGGGACCCAGCCGGAGCTGCCACAGAAACCTGCGGCCATACAGGTCTCGGCTG
>WTSP01001149.1:62059-72630 GCA_025331215.1 Actenoides lindsayi | reverse complement strand
GGGTGTGTTATCAACACCCTCCAGCTCCCAGTACTGCAGCATGAGGGCTGTATGGGGAAAAGCAGCTCAGCCAGACCTACTACAGAGTATGAGCAACATCCTTCCTAAATGCATCTTCAGACCTGCTGACACAATCCTGAATCTGATTGCTCCATAAACATTATAATCAACACTATGTTCATAAAATATTTGGGTAAAAGGTATTACCACTATTATCATGACAATCTTTCTCCCCCTACTTTTAAATCTGAAAACTTTAAATAACATGAAACAGGAAATTTCACAATGCATTGTTCAGTAGGTGAGATCTATTGAGGGAGGAGTTCACACCACGCTAATCTGTGGCTATCTTTACCATAACTCACCAGTATCTCAGCTGGTTTAATAAAATGTATTTTCTCTTCTTCTTTGCCTCATTTAAGAGCACGGAAACTCATCACAACTGTGCAAGAAATCACAATAATATAGGACACAACAGGTAAGTAAAAATAGACCCGTAGAACCTAATTACCTGTACTTTAGATGGCTGAAAAGTATAATAGAAGAGAAATACTGAGCTAGGTAGTATAGCAGGATGAACACATCCACATTTCATAACTTGACCCCATTACTGTCATATTGCAGAACTCCAGAAAAATATTTCTGTGAGCTAACAGTGAGCAGGATATTCAACAAATACACAAAACAAAAATTTGCATTTCCATAATGAAAAGAAAGTTTGAGGTGTGAGGCCATAGTTACAGGAACAGAGTGGAAAAGGCCTTTCTAAAAGGAAATTATGTTTGCAAACAAATGACAGGATATAGCATAACTGTTGAAGCCATAGATGCAAAATGAGAACTTATATCTAGCTGTGGTTTTGTTTTCTGAGACTTTTTTTTTTCACTGTATTGAAGTGGCAAACAGTCCTGGACTCAAACTAGTCTTTCATTTCATTCCCACCTGTTTACAAAATGATAGTATGATCATATTGGTTCAAGTGGGGAAAAAATAGTGAGAAAACACCATTTTACTTGCAGGTCTTACTTAATTTCATTTAACAGAGGGGAAGAAAAAAAAAAAAAAGGGTATAAACATATCCTGTACCCATCTCCTTCCAGCACAGGCCATCTCCCTGAAAAGACTGCACTCCACTTTGTTCTCATGTGTCCTACAAGGCTCATAGTAGCTAGCTAGTGTGCCTTCGTCAGGAACTCCAGACCCTGTTCCAGGACATCTCTTAATCCTCCTCTACCTTAATGCCACAGTTTTAGTGTACTCTTTATTTTGTCCAATCTCTGCTCAGGTGCTGCTGAATGGAAGTAGGAGACAGAATATGTGCTTTCAGACTCCATCACACAGAGGAGAGACTTGGAATCAGATTTATAATCATAGAATCACAGGATGGTTTGGATTGGAAGGGACATTTAAAAGTCATCTAGTCCAACCCCCCTCTGCTTGAGCAGGGACATCTTCAGGTAGATCAGGTTGGTCAGAGCCCCATCCAACATGACAGGGAATGTTTCCAGGGATGGAGCATCTACCACCTCTCTGGACAACATGTGCCAGAGTTTCACTGCCCTCATAGTAAAAAAAAATTATTCCTTGTATCTAGTCTAAATCTAACCTCTTTTAGTTGAAAACCATTACCCCTCGTCTTGTCACAACAGGGCCTACTAAACCGTTTGTCCCCATCATTTTTATAGGCTCCCTTTAAGCACTGAAAGGCTGCAATAAGGTCTTCTTGAAGCCTTCTCTTCTCCAGGCTAAATAACCCCAACTTTCTCAGCCTTTCTTCATAAGGTAGGTGTTCCAGCCCTCTGACCATTTTTGTGGCCCTCCTCTGGACCTGTTCTAATAGGTCCATGTCTTTCCTTTGCTGAGAACTCCAGAGATGGATGCGGTACTTCATGTGGGATCTCACCAGAGCAGAGTACAGCAATAGAATCACCTTCTTTGACCTGCTGGCCATGCTTCTATAGATGCAGCCCAGAATATGGTTGAGTCTGGATGAACTGGACGAGCAGTTTGGTTGCCCAGCACCCAACTCTGTGAGGAAATACCAGCACATATAGTCAACTGCAAGAGGGTGAAAGATGCTATGTCTTCAACGTAGCAAAGTGCCTTTCTGCAACCAAGGATCAGTTGCACCTCCAGGTCCTTGAGGAACATGAGAGTTACTTGGGTGTCTGTTTAACTTTTCTAAAACGTAGTCTGGATAACTCTGCACTGCCCACTTTTTTTCTCGTTACAAGCCTTGATAATTCTGCTGTCCCAGAGCCATTCTCTCTCTCTCTGCATCTTCAGGGATCATTCCCCCCATTGTAGTTAGACAACACAGATCATTTTCAAACCTCTGTTGACCTCATATCACTGTGCAAAGCTGGCACTGTCCGAGCTGTGCAGGATGTGTCCCTTTGCTATTTGTCTCCAGCCCAATGTTACCAACCCAGCAGCAAAGCATTGTCAGCCCCATGTGAGCCACAATTAAACGACCCAATACTGAGTATATGTAGGCTTTAATAAACTTGCTGGTACTGCAATCAAGACATCTGGAAACCACCCAGAAATCAAGACACTCCAGGCCAGATCCAGGCATCTACTGAGGGTAGCACCAGAGTGATAGAATGCACATATGCCTACCTCACTCTGTCAAATTTGCAGCCTGACTTTCTATCTTAAACTACCAGTAGAGGTGGATATGAGTTAAAATATCGAAGTTTTCTTGTGCTGACATTGGCAGAAGCTTTGCACAGATTGTTGAACACCAAGCTGTGGATTCCAGCAGATGGGAATGCACCACAGGCTTGGACACTGCTCAGCTTCTCTGCACATATCTCTCCATACACCAGTTATTTGTGATGCAGTCTTTTGCAGTTGTGCTGTGTGAGCCAGGCAGAGCACAAATAACAGAATTTCCACTATCAGTCAAACCTGGCAATTGTTGATGTCAATAATTGAACTGTTTACAAACTGAGGAGGAAAGGGAGAAAGTTCTGATAGGATAAAATGTGATTGGAATAACAACTCACTGCTGAGCAGCTAAAATACAGGCAATGACTCCTGGGAAGTGAGAGAAAAGCTGAAAATACAGCAATTAAGACTTTTACTTAGCAGTTGACAGGCAAGTACATGCAATGCCATGTGCCTTTGCACAATCAAGTTCTAGCAAGTTAAGAGATGTCCTTCAAAAAAGTGCTGCCATACAGTACTCATTGTGATACATGATAGGAACACATTAGTTGTTCCTGTTTTTGAACAAAGACTGATGAAACATTCTGTGTAATGGGATGTGGCATGGGAGAAAATATCACTCAGCTGAAGGAATGTTTTATAGTGGCATCTAAAAAGCAGCTTTTTTGCAAGCACAACATTGCTTCTCATTGTTTAGATTTTTAAATTTAATCACTGGTGTGGCTGCAAATGTTCACCAAAGAACAAATCACAGAAGTCACACAAATGTTCAGTATTTTATGCTTATTCACTTCACACTTGTGAGAACAGAGGGAGGACTGAGCATTTGCCTGCAATGCTTTCTAGCAGCTGCATTGCTGTTGCAGCACCCATCCTTTCAAAGGAGCAATTTGGCCTGTCCCATTATCACTTTTTGTGTTTTAAGATCCCAAGGACAAGCAGAACTTACATGATGTCGGCCCTGTCTTCTTTCAACACAACAGGAAGACATAATGGAATGGATCTCAGCTAATTTCATCTCATTAAACTTTCTGGCTTTGCTAATCTCTTTCTATGACACAGGGAATGGAGAAACATTAGGACCTTAAATTAAGGATTGAATGAGTTAAAAACTCCTCAGTGTCAAAAGCAAACAAACAGAATAAATGAAAGCAAGAAAAACAACAAAACTGTGTAACAGCTGTTGATGTGGTTAGAAAAAACTATTATTCTATGAGAAACAATAAAATCAAACAATTAAGCAGGAGGTTGGCATAAGGCAGCTCAGTAAAGCCTAGGAGTATGGGAAAGCAAACAGGTATAGCAGGTTTTGCTGTTGCCTCAATATCCCTGAGGTACCTATGGATAATACTAGGCTTGCTTTGCTCAAGTTTCATTAGAGTTACATCAGAGATGCCAAAAAATGGCATTGTACCTAAAGGACCCCCCCAACTTCTCTTATGAATGATTACAAAAACAGGGAAGCCTATAATAAATGTTTTATTGCCGAGATTACATAAATGAGCAACTGGCAAAGAGAATTCAGTGGGAAGGCTCATCTGAGGTTCCCCTCCTGCATCTGGGAGAGAATCCTGACAACTAGCTAGTGTCTATTTGCTTACTCATTTGATTCAAGATTTTCATCACTTGTACAATGACTGTTATTTCCTGTTTTTCAGAGGGCAAGGTAACCAAACTACTGTGCTGGGGTGTAATTCAGATCAGCTAACTTTCTTTAATATGCATGCGTTTGTGAAACATAAAAAATTCTTGTGCTCACTGTAAAAGAGAAAAGGTCAATCAAGAAGTTTAAAATAAATATAGATAGAAATCTAACAAGAGGAAAAAAAGCAACAGGATAGTTTCAAAGCCATATTTGCATAGTGAATCTGTATAGGGATGAAAAATATTCACTGTGTACAGGAGAAAATATGTTTTCTGATTAACTCTACAAAATGTTAGATTATCTAATCATCCACTTCCATTTCTTGTTATATGAGAGCAATTTCCTGATTTATTTTATATTTATAACCTCCCCTTGACTCCAACATGATGTAGGATAATAAGATTTTTATTGGATCTTCTACTCCATTCCCAGTCAATGTTTACCTAATTACTTTAAATATTTCTGTTATAATTCTATGGGCCTCATTTAGTGTTTATTTCATATAAACTAGAGAGTTACTCTATCTTTACTTCCCATAGCAATTTAAAAAGACAGCTATATAGGCAAAATAGGGAAAATATGCAAAGTATGGAACGGGGTAAACCAAAAAACAATATATACAAGTTCTAACAAGTGTCTGTGTCCTGTAATGTGCATACAGATTTCCTGTTGTAAAATTAGTTATTTATGCCATTTTATTCAGGTTCCGTTCATGAACAGGTGAAATTGTTGATCACGATGTCTTTGCAATACTGCAGAAGACGATCTCTGCTACAGGTTTAGATTACTGATAGGTTTGCTTCATGAAGTCATTATTGGAGGACATGCAGGGTCTGCAAAGGCTCAGCAAGGCAGAGCTTGGGACAAAGTCTCCAGGTAAGCTCCCTGTGTGAACTGGAAGGCATTTCAGCTCTTTCCTTTATGTAACTCACTTTCCTGGTGTTTAGTAACCTGCTTTTATGTTAACTAGCTGCTTTTCACCTTTTGAACTGCCTGGGAGAAAACAGCCAGGTGACCATCCAGTCTGAATGTAACCAGCATCAAAAAGACAGCTCGAGAAAGAAAAGATAGTTGCAAAGTCTTTTTCATGGAAACAGCATCCCCAGTGTTTCTCCGGGTTAGAAGTGTTCACATAAGGTGATGCTTCCCTTTAAATCACATCTTAAAATTAAGGTCTCATGAAACAGAATAAGGAAGATGATGTCATTCTAGGTTTAAATGGAAATGATTACATGTAGCAGCAAGCACTTGATATGTGAAATTTCTTGTGACATTTTAATTGCTTGTACAATATATAAGAATTAATTATATTTTTCTGTCAAAATAATAATTAAGATAATGTTTTCTGTGATTTGAATTCGTGGAATAAAACTTCATAGATTTTTTCAAGTTTCAAATGTCCTCTTAAAAAACCCCGAACAAAATAAACAAAAAAAGGAACCACTTCAACAAAATATTTAAAATAATTCTTTGATATTTTGAGAATGAACAGCTAATTTTAATTTACACTCCTCATATATTATACTTCAACCTGTAGCTCAAGGTAAGTTTCTGATACCATTAATCCAAGGTTGCTTATACTTAAAAAAATAGAAAACTCATTAAAAGGTAGAATTGCATGGGCCCTCGACACATTATCTGATACACAACTTTCTTCTGAGACTATAGCTGCATAGACTATCCCTGACAAGTTCTTGCCTAATCTTTCCTTAAAACTTTCCATTTTACTTTTCAAAATTGTCAGAAATTATTTGGAAAACTTATTTAAATAATTTAATTTGCTAATTTGAGAGAACGGCCTAAAGGCTTGGAGGTGGGTGTGTGGAAAATCCAAGCAAATAAAATATATTTGAAAGCTGATGAGAAATTTGATAATACTCTAGATCTGAAAGTAAACCCATTTAAAAATTGGCTTATCATATATCCTAGAAACTGTAGCATATAATAGCAAAATCCTGTTACATAAACCTTTAATAAAGACAGAAAAAGAAATAACATTTGTGTGTTATTCTGAAAATGTTCTAGAATTTTTAAGTGTTTAAATCTTGTTTTGTGTCGTATTTCATCTTTTAAGTGTAGTGAAATAATTATTGCATATTAGGTTTTATAAAACAGTTACCTTTTTGTATTAAGTTCTTCATTTTAGAAATAAAACTTTAATTCGAGGTCAGAATCAACAGATAGGGATGAAATTTAAATAAGGAATGCTCTTTTCTTTTTGCATTAACCCTCCACTCCACTTCTACAAACACAGAAAATATATTATGGTAGACCTACGAGGAGCTGAAATACTGGTATGATTTTTCTGAAAATACAGATTAAGTTGTATTGTTTGCTAAAGGTTTGTGCAGAAATGCTAAGTGAGAGATAATTCATCCCCCTCATAAATGACATAGTTTACTGTGAATGACTGGTAATCTGAGATGGAGCTCGCTGGTAGCGTTGGAATGTGCAAACTGTAAGGTCTCTGACAACATCATCTATGTAGGAGGTGTTTAAGAAAGAGCCAGCTCTAGCAATGTTGGCACAGGGTGCCTTGTTCTGTCTACTTTTCCTTAATGATACTCTTCAAATTGCTTGGAAGTTCATTCCACACATGATTAACAAGCACATTCAGGACAATTAGATGAAGAGTAGGCTGTATTACAGTGCCTTACTCAAAACTGTATTTCCAAATTATAAAACTTTCCTCCTGAGCAGGACCTTGACCTTCAAGACAGATCTACACTGTCCTCAACATACTGTAAACTTAGTCCATGCATATTAATGTGTGAAAGGCATGTTGCTCGCCTACTAGTCTCTCATACCACTCAAGGTGTGTCTTGCTAGTTCTAGCTTGCAGAAGCAAAGAGTTTTCATTGATATGCTACAGGGTGTTCTACCAGTTCTCACTGTATCTGCAGATAAACAAGCACGAGGACAGATACAGATACATATTTTATCCAAGTGGAAGACATCATATGATAATGCTGCTCCTCAGAAGTGACAGTCACAACTTCTCCGTATACTTTGTTTTTAGAAGAATATCTGTGTATCTTGTTGTATATCATATAGGAACACCAGCTTTCATTTCACAATCAAAATGTGACATAGCATCTTTCCAAACCTTTACAGCAATGGAAAACCTGTACGCTGAGAATTAATACCTGCTCAATGAAAATTCCAACTCATTAAAGCCTCAGGAAAGTTATGATTAACTTTCTATTCTCTTTTATATTCTGGCTGACAGGATAGCATTGTAGAGAAGTACACAAATGCACTAGTGACAATCTGAGCCCAATTCTGAGGTGAACCATGGTCCTAAATTCTCTAAGTCAGTCAGTAGAGTTCGATTAACTTTCAAAAAGGTTAACAATGGTTGTGCTCTCTAGGAATGCTGAAAGGAAAAATGTTTGCTGTGGATTTCTCCAAAGAGTTGAAGACCAGAGGGGAGCACTACTGTGGGGTATTTGCCTGTGTAATGCAAGCCATTGATCTTACACAGATGCTCTTCTGCTCAAGGACCAACACCTGTAAACAAAAATACAGCTTCAGAATCAACACCCAAAATTATGTAGATATATTCCTCTACGTAAAACTCCTCCAACTCCCATTTACTACCCACTGATTCTCTATTCCCTTGGTAGTTCCTCAAATTCTTTCTTATTTTAATTTATTACCTGTTCACAAGAGCTCTGATTTGACAACTTGACACCAATTTAAGCCATTATTTATCTCTATTTCTCCAATGGTGTGATAATTATAGCTTTACCATTTTGCACAAAGACATGCATTTAGGTCTTTAGACCTTCTGTGAGAGAACTTTTCCTGTTAAGCAATGAGGTTTAAGTGTACTCAGTCATCACTCAGTTATCAAGGGTAATGGAGGATTAGAAAAAAACCCAAACCAAACAGATAAAACAAAAATATGGATAATAGCAAGCACATGAATTACCCTGTGAGAGTACATTTAGTATATTTTCTTCTCAAAGCTTAAAAAGCCCTGTTTATCCAGTTTTCACTGAAGAGAGGGGTACATAGCAACAGGCAGAGTTAATTGGTATCAAGCCCTCTCTATTATGCATTTTGTGGACAGTTCTGTATGTGATATGTGCATGGGAGAGGAAGGAATGGGAGAAGGTCTGGTTAATGCACAGTTTAGATAATTGACTTGGAAGAATCAAGTTACCTGAAACCTCTGGTCCCTATATATCTTCCTTTAGTACTGGTTCTGCTATTTCTGATACAATAGGTGTGTACGTATGCCTAATTTAAAACTAATACACACCACTTGATATCATGGCAACTGTTTTCTTCTTTGCTTGCAACCACCTCTCCCATGAGGAATTCCTGGGAGCCAATGTATTGTCATCTTCTTTCACCATAAGACACATGCTCCTAGGGTGTTTCAGGTATCTCCCCACCTGATGCACATAGTTGTAGTGGTCACATTTGGATGATATTTTGAACAGAACATGGTGCTCTATCTCTTCATAGGGAAGTCAGATTTTGAATTATTCATGACTTTCAACTGGCTTCTGACTGAAGTAGTGTTGTCAATGTTGGTCTTATGTCAAAGAGCACGATTCAGTCAAGGCTGGGCAATTTTCTTTTTCAGCACATTCTAACTCCTCGCCTAAGTGTTAACTCTGGGTTTCCTCAACATATCTCTGAGCTTTGGCCTGTATCCCAGTCATGATTTAGCCTGTTATCACAGACTCCATTAACCTCAAAAACTTGTAAGACTGGATCTGAAGCCTTAGAGTAAAGAACTGCTTTATGGGTACTTTTTTTTTGGGTCTCATCTTATTCAGAAAAATCTCTGTATTTTACACAGGATGTTTTACTCTCTGAACATTTCTGATTTCAGTTTCATCTGTTGCCAGAAATAAGACCATCTTCTGACTAACTAGCACTCATCATTTACAGTTATGACATAGATTGTTATTTAAGTGTCCTACATGTTTCCAAAGAGTGTCAAGGATGCTTTTAACTGATCCACTAAAGTTGATGTTTAGCTGCCATTAATTACATTAATGTGCTTTGCTTAATCAACATCCAGAGCCAAGAGCATTAAATAGGTCTGAACATGAGCTCAAGGACTGGTGTGTAATTGTCCATACTGCTCAATTGCTAGTGTATTCCCTGCCATGTGCACAAACTGGCTGTCCTGGAGTTAAGAGTGCTGATCTCTAAGGACATGAGCTGCGATGTGCTATTTACTTGCAGGACCAGAGAACATCTTCTTGCTTATTATGTTTAGCAGCACATACATAGCCAAAGAGTCCAACAGCAGTCTGCTTCCTTCAGCCTTCATTAAATTTAACTGATCATTGACACAAGCCACTGAGGAAGACAGCTAGTTCCAAACAATGTGGTCTGTAACAGTTCAGGTCCCAACATCCACAGCCAATTCCCTTGAAATTAAAAGTGCTTTTTTTTTTTTTTTTTGTCTATGAAATTGTGCCGGTGCTAGGGGAAGAGTGGGAGAGAGGAGCTCATAAAGAGGCTAAGGACCAAAAATGGGCTACTAGGGAAGCTCCTGTGGCCAGGACTGAGTCCTGTCTCTGATCTCCTTGTGTTTGCACTTGCAGGTAGAGGAATTCAGTCTTCTCTTCCTCCCACACTTCCCTGGCTTCTGAGTGACATGTTCTCTTTATTTATATACACAAGTCCATGGGCCCTGATGGAAGGCACCCAAGAGTGTTGAGAGAGCTGGTTGATGTTATTGCCCTACCACCCTCCATCATTTTTGAAAGATCATGGCAAACAGGAGAGGTACCTGGGGACTGGAGGAAAGCCAATGTCACTCTAGTCTTCAAAAAGGACAAGAAGGAAGATCCAGGAAATTACAGACCAGTCAGCCTCACCTCCATCCCTGGAAAAATGATTGAGCAGCTCATTTCAGAGATCATCTCTAAGCACTTGGAAGAGAAGAAGGCTATCAGGAGTAGTCAGCATGAATTTACCAAAGGGAAATCATACTTGACTAATCTGATAGCCTTCTATCATGTTGTGACTAAATGGATAGATGCAGGGAGAACAATGGATGTAGTCTACCTTGACCTTAGCAAGGCTTTTGACACAGTCTCCCATAACATCCTCATAAGCAATCTCAGGAATTGTGGGATAGAAGAATGAATAGTGGAATGCATTAAGAACTGGCTACACAACAGAGCCCAAAGAGTGGTGATCAGTGGTGCAGAGTCCAGCTGGAGACCTGTAACTAGTGGAGTCCCCCAGGGATCAGTGCTGGGTCCAGTCCTGTTCAACA
>WTSP01001149.1:0-54931 GCA_025331215.1 Actenoides lindsayi | reverse complement strand
TCTCAGTCTGTCCCCATAGGAGAGGTGCTCCAGCCCTCTGATCATCCTCGTGGCCCTTCTCTGGACACATTCCAGCATGTCCATATCCCTCCTGTAATAGGGACTCCAGCACTGGACACAGTACTCCAGGTGAGGCCTCACGAGAGCAGAGTAGAGGGGGAGAATCACTTCCAATCAATTCTCTTGAAATACAATCAAGATATGATTGGCTTTCTGGGCTGCAAGAGCACACTGATGGCTCACGTTGAGCTTCTCATCCACCAGCACTCCCAGGTCCTTTTCCTCACGGCTGCTCTCAAGCCAGTCACTACTCAGACTATATTGGTGCTTGGGATTGCTCCGACCCATATGGAGGACCTTGCATTTGGCCTTGTTGAACTTCATGAGGTTATGGGCAGGTTTATGGAAGAGACGATATTTTTAGCATTATAAATATGGAGTGCAGAAGGTACCTTCTATCAGCAGATGACTGACCAATAAATGTCCCAGACAGACTGTCCTTGAAATCTTCTGTCTTGCCTAGTTCCAGTGTTCTTTGCACACTGGCTTCTGAACTCTGGTCCTGTGATAGAACAGAGGTACACAGGGGCAGCTTTTGATCCTGCTACAACAACTAGATAAATAAGTCCCTTTATGGAATTTGGTCTGAGACAAAGTGGAAATTAGTATAATTTAATCTTTCCATTAGGACACATCTCAAATGTTTTTAGAAAAGTGATTTCTGTAGATTTGGAATTCCAGTCAAGTTGCAGCTATTGTGGACAAAGACTCTGAAAAGGACCAGAAGCAATCAAGACTCTTCATTTTATTTATGCAGTTTCACTGATTATGAAAACAAAATTTCACTAAAGGAAATACAGTGTGGTCATCTGAGTATCACTAACGTACTGAGAAATCATACTGTGAACTTCATCCAGTAGAAGCTATTGCCAATGTAGACAGCATTTAGACAAAAAGAGAAAGAGAAACAGGGGCTCAGCCTAGCAAAAATCCCTGCCTGAGTCCCCAGTTGCTCCAATCTCACAGTCATAAATGCTTCCAAGCAAGCTAAGACCAATGTCCAGAAGACAGCTACTGTTGAGGAACATTATATAGGGGCACTTTTTATCCAAAGAGGTCATCTAGCAGAAGGGGCTCCACTTAACTGACTCTTAGAGCTACTGCTGCTCACAGCTCCCCATTTTCTTCTGTTCCTCCTCTTTCTTAAAAAACATGGGCAGGACAACAATGTTTTGCTCATCATCCCTTTTTTCAGCAGGACCTGTTTGTACTGGGAAAAGTAAAGTGACCTCTATTAATTCATGACTGAAATGAATAGTTACTTCATCTGAGTTTTGAAATGACTGGCATTAGGAAATTCTTTGCATCTCTCAAGGGGCTTTGTTATATGAGCAGGGAAGGCCTAAGGTAGACCCTTCAAAAGCTAGCTCTTTATATGACTATCTCAGGGTATGAGTTGATATCATATCACCTGGAATAAGTACATCTTCATCTTTATTATGATATAGACACCAATAATATTTCTGACAACTTTGACAAGACCTAGACTTTATCCTTTCAGTTTCTCCAAAACAAACTCCTTATCTTTATAGCCATACAGGATTTAAGTCTTGGAAGTTAAAAACAAAATTTTAATATAGACAGGTCACATTTGATTAAGCATCAGTATGTTTGGGTTTACCTTCAATATCTATCTTCACAATTTAGTTCTTTCAAGCCTGTTCTTATCTGAACGATTACAGTATGTAAATCAAGCTATACTGGTATGTTGTACCTGTGGGAAACTGTGAGTACAGCGTTCTGCTCATGGGAGTGCTGAAAGTTAAGGAACTGAACTGCAACCATTACTATTCATAATTGTCAATTGCGTCACATACCATATACACCTCTAGAGAGTTTATTAAAATGAAGAAAATATGCAGGAGAGTTTAAGAATAATTGTTACCAAAATGTATTCTACTGAATATAATGCAAGATGTAATTTCTCTCCATTGGATATTGTGTAGTTCTTTGTAACCATGCAAGAGGAAAAGAAAGCCACCCAAAAGACTTGCTTCAGGCATTTATTTCTTCTGTATCCATTGTGAAGTCTTTTCAGCTTTTGGCAGGAAGTCTGACATTTGCATACAAAACCAAAGAAAATAGTTACAATTTTATACATTAAAATAAGGAAGACATGAGGGTTATTTAAAAATAAAATAAAATAAAATGTAGCATGTACTAAGTTTTGGTCTACAATATGTGATGGACTGATGTTACAAGAAAATAGATGCAGTCCGCTTTGAAAAGACAGCAAAGAAGTCAGAATTAAACCATTTCAAACAATGTCCAAATATTATTTCCCAAAGTTGTCAAATCTGATATTTTTGTTAACTAAGTAGAGTCCTTCAGAACATACTGTGACTATTTCTCAAAGTATGATAAACACAACAGCAATAAAAACACACACACAAAAATAGTAAAATTACAGCAATGAGGACAACCTCATCTGAAGCACCAAAAAATATCATCCTCATCTTTCAGCTGGGAGAAGCATCTGAGCAACTGATGACTAAAAATCCCAGTAGAACTGAAAAAAAAAACCCAAACAAAGTAGAACTTCATTTCATAACCCCATGTACAAAAACACAGAACAGAAATAATCATAAATTGATTGCATTCTAGAGGTCTAGTAGGGGAAGGTCAAATCCTCAATATCAAAACCAGGTAAGCTGATTTTCAGAACTAGTAAGATCTGAGGACAAACTAGAAGTTGCATTATATTCTGTCAGTTTGTGATGCTTCACACACATCTTAAAGATTATGATAAAGATCTAGAAAATCACAAATAGGAGAGATTTGGAGGAAGTGAGTAGGGATGGATAGTTTACTATTTGTCACAATATCTTGGGGACAACTAGTAAGATGATGAGCTAGCAGATTTATAGCTAAAAAGAATTACTTTATTCCTGTATACTGTAAAATAAAACAGAATTAATTGATGGGATATATTAGAGAGGACAGATTATAATGAAATTCAAGCAAGGAAATACATGGTAGATAGATCCATTGCTGAGCATTAGAACCATTGTTATTTCCAACATAAAATTCCTTGAATAACCAGAAGCTAAAAGAATTTTGTAGGAAAAAAGTTCCCTTTATCCATGCACCGTGCTTCAACAATCTTTCTCTAATCATGCACCTCTGACCAATGGATCAAAGACCACTAGGAAATAAAAAAAATCTCTTGATTTGTGAGGAACAACAGGACTAAACTAAATGACTTATGACACAACAAATAAGAAGAAAAAGAGAAAATTAGAGGTTTGCAATAGTAAAATCACTGATGCTGTCACAGAGGCTGTAAGAGTTTCCCCTTTAGATCACTTAAATCACTTGTTACAGTATCCTGTATTAGGACTCTCTGCTTTGGAATGAGTGATTTGCACCTCACCCAATAAAAGGCAACAATACAGTTTATTGAGGTAAATTAATGATTTTACAAAGAGTGAATTTGATGAAATTCAGTACAAAATCAGCAAAGGTTAATTGAGGTTCAATTTGATGGCAAGGTCATTACATTACTTAGTATAAAACAAATTGATTAAAACAATTGCATTACAATGCTTGAGTGAGTACTTATATATGTATATACAAAATGAAAGTGACTTGGCCTAGTGTGGTTTTTATGCTCATTTGGAATAGAAAGGCTAAAGATGCCCCTCCCATTGAGTTACCGTGGTTTTGGAATGGAGCCCCTTGCTCTCTAACTTCCTTCCCAGAGAGGAGCCTAGGTGTGGCTAGATTCAATCTTAGACCCAATCAGTGACTTCTGATTTAAGAATATCAGGCAGATTTGGAATATTTGAGGTCAAGGAAATCCTCTTATTTGGTCACAAGGTTCAGAAGGGACCTCCTTTTCTCCTCAACTCGTTCAGACTGTGAGGTTAGCCCCAGTCCCAGACCTGGCCAATGGTTTATGTCTAAGGATATAGAAGGAAAGAGATAGGGAATGCCCTCACATACAGTCATGAGGTTCAGAATTGACACTCCCTTGGGCTCTGAACTTCTTTGTAGAATAAGGTTAGATCTACCCCTAGTGCCAGAGATAGTCAATGATGTATGCACAAGGGAATGTGGATATTGGGACTTCAGTGTGGTGCTTAATGTGATACTGTGTTTCCTATGTAAACTTTAGGTAGAAACAATTTAAAGATATTTCAGCAATTCAAGTATATTAACACTGTTACAGTAACTTATAGAACAACAATGCTTAATCAATTACAATCAATAATCAGTTATAGTAAATACAGTGATTCACATAAGATTTAACAAAGGTCACTAAGCATTTAAGATTTAACAAAGGTCACTAAGCAAAAGCTAATCACACACACACACATACACAGAACTATATAGAGATATAGAGGCTAACCTGTGATTAATATGTTGCCTTTCTGCAGATTTTAGTACACTTGGACACCCCAGGATCTATAGGAATTCTGCAAAAATCCTAGAGACCATGAATACTCATGCCTCCCTTTGTCAGCTTATTACAAGCAGATGGTCTTCCCTTCATCAGCTTTAGCAGCAAACAGTCAGAGTCTGGCCTGAGAGGTGTCATGGGGGAGATACCGAGACTCAGCCCACTGAGATCCCAGAGAGCTTCAACGGGTCTCACTTAGGATCAGTATTTATAGGATCACAAGATGATTGACTTTGGTCGGTACTATGCTAGTACTTTTCCACTGTGGCCACTGATCTTGTTAATCTAGCTTGGCTCTTCCCCAGTGGGGCCGTGGTCTTTCTCTGACACCTCCTTTCCAAGGTATTCAGGAGCTATAGATACCGTTAGGGTGTGACTGACCATTCCAACTTGCTGACCCCATGTCCAGGAGGTGTGGGAGTCAATTTGTTTGACTTGCTGCATCCCTCGACAGACAGGAAGTACCAAGCTTTCCCAGCATCCTATACTTCAAAACTAAAGAATGGTACAATGGCTGGCACCGATTTTGCAAAGCAGCCCAGGAGTCGGCCTCACAGCGTAGCCTAGGAGTTAGCCTTGCAGAGTGGCACGGCGAGGGGTGGGGGTCTATGCCACCACAGATGCTCTGCACATATCCTTTCACAAAGGTGTTGAAAGCAGCTAATACTGTGGGCCAGCCTGGAGGCATGACGGAGCAAAGGACATGTAAGAGGCCCAGACGCACGTGCATATTGCTGAAATAACAGGGCCAGGACACCAGCTCAGCACTGTTCCTATCATCCCTACTGTTTCATTTCTAGCAGGGTTTCAGTCATACCAGGGCAGGTTTTAGGGCTGTAGCAACAATCAGACAATGCCCAGGAAACATCTGAGGAACAGCATGAGTCAGGGATTATTTCCAGTATACAGTCTGGACAGAACTGGACTGTTTGAAGCAGGGAAGGGAGTTTAGCTATGGCAAACTGCACTACACCAGTTGCCCTCAAGGCAGCATAATAGGCCCTATTTTCTGGTATGAATATATGTGATCACAGTGATCATAGAATTGTCTGGGTTGGAAGGGACCTTAAACATCATTTAGTTCCAATCCCCATGTCATGGTCAGGGACACCTTTCACTAGACCAGGATGCTCAAAGCCCCATCCAACCTGGATTTGAACATTTTCAGGGATGGGGCTTCCACAACTTTTATAGGCAACCTTCTCCATTGGCTCACCACCCTCACAGTAAAGAATTTCTTCCTAGTATATAATCTAAATCTACCTTCTTCCCTTTGAAAACTGTTTGGACCAACTTGGAAGAGGCTGGACAAGGAATTTCCAAGATGACAAAATCATTAAGGATATAAGAGGAAAAGCTGAGAAGAATATAGACAGAATCTCAGTATAAAGTTATAAAGGACCTGAAAAAGAGGTTGCACTATAATATGCTTCTGTATAGTTGTGTGCAAATGTCTTCTTGTCACCACAGAAAACAGATCTAGAGGATAGAGGAGTTCATTGGCATTGTTTGGTGTTCAGTGGGAATAAACCTCACACCACTGTTCTTGGAGCAGAAGCAAGGAGAATGGGAATGAACAGAAAAAAAACATGTTTTCATGGCTGATGGTAACTGGCAAGTGTGTTATTCCGTCTCTTCAGAAAAACAAGATTGCGGGGTTTTGTTGGGTTTTTTTCTATCTTAGTCTACACTGGGTCCTGCAGGTGTTCTAAACATCCCCCCAGGAGGAGAAGTAAAAGACCTGGGCTGCTTCCATACTCTCTCCCCTTCTCTTTAAGACTATGTAAAGACATAATTCTTATGAGAGACTGTATAGAGTATGTGCCTATTTATGTCATTTATCTCAGCATTGCCTTTATGTTGGCTGAACATCAGGTAGTTGACCCAAATCCAACTATAATATCTGTCAGTATTTCTTAAATTCAAGGTGCAGCCATAATGGATCTTTTAGAGAATATATACATTCCTATATGTACAAAAAAAGATTCTTATAAACAGTCATTTCTGCATCAACCTTTTGTTCCTATTTAAAATTCACAACAACAACATGGGAAATGCAAGCCTCTCCTTGAGCCTCCACCCACAAATTGATGACTCTATACAGATCAGCAGAAGAAAATCCTGTTTATAATGAACATATAACAGTGGTGTAGCAACTTTGACACAGATCTTGGTGTAAATAACAAGATAATTCTATGCAGCCTGATGACCATCCAGGCTTGTCCATGCCTTCTTTATCTTCGTAGCTTAGGCCAAAAATCCACCCTTGACAATGAGGCTACTGCAGAGAGGATCTACTGGGCCTATGGACTCTGCTTTTCATTTAATTTGTTTCTGAAGAGGAAAAGTAATAGCATCTCCCAAGCATATTCCATTTCTGACATTAGAATAAGGTCACTGAATCAGTTATGTCAATCCATGGCGTGATTGCTCATTCCTAATTTAAAGGGCAAAAACGTTTAACCACTGCCAACTTTTGACAAATAGTCAACACTGCTCACCAACATGAATGGGTTGATGTGAAGCACCCAGAGTTGTTGCAATTTTCATGCCAGGATTGTCTCTACATCCCCATGCTCAGTTAAGAACAGAGTTATGTTATCATCAGAATGACTACAGTTGATTAAAGCAGAATTAAAGCTGAAGTTGTGGAAAATCAAGTAGTGGCATCAGAGCTACACTTACGGCCAGCAGGCATCAACCAGCCATTTCCAGCAGAGATGAGCACAATGAGAAAAGATGCCAGTTATCTATTGCCCTCTTTGTGGGCATAATGGTAGAAATAACAATAACCATCTAAATGGTTAACTGCTCACAACCTTGTAATGTTGTCAGAGAGAGCAGCCTAAACTTATGAAGAGCTCCTTTGACCTACTCATTCAGCTTTCTTACCAAGATCTGTATAAAGAGGAAAAGAAAGTTACATTTTCAATTACATTTACCTGTAGTGGATGAATATTGATGGATTTTTATTGAATTTATTATTGAATTGAATTTATTAGGAATGTTAGAGACATGCAGAAAGTCAGATTGTGTACCCCAAAGCTGAAGGAACTCCTTCTCATAGGCCATCTAATTTCAGTAGGTTTTCCCTCTGAAAAAGGATGAGAAATAACTGCCTGAACTAGCTCAAATTGCATCATTTTGACTGCTTTGGACAGCTGGAAAAAAAAAAAAAAAAAAGAAAAAAGAAAAAGAAGCTACTTTTCAAGACATTTAATGCTCATTTCTACCAATATGTATGGGAGAAGCTATCCTCTGTGTACTTTTTATTCTGTGATGACATAAAATAGCAAGTGCCAAATAATAAGCATACAAACCTACTGTTGAAAGAAGTCAGCAGAGTCCCATTTTATTGAAGGAGAGGAGGTGTTAATTACAGGCTTCAGTATAACTGAGCTGCCAAGAACTAAGAAGTATAATACTCACATTCAAATGGCACATTATTTCCTGATTCATACATGTTCAGATATTTAGACTAAGGTCAAGATGGATAATATTTTTCTTTTTACTTAATTTTTTTTCCTGCATCTCATGTTAAAATCTGTTTTATTTGCAAATACAGGGGATAACATAAGGCAGTAAAAAGGATAATTCAGTCTTATCAGAATTAAAACTATTAAAATATGATAGACCAAAAACCAAAAGCAAGCTTGAAGCAAACCTGCTACATCAAGAGAAACCAATGCAGCTCCAATCAGTAGTATCAATTTTTCATTAGTTGCAGCAACAAGTCCACCTATTGTTCAGGTGGAGAGTGCTGGTCCCCATGGGCAGCCATTACCCCAGGGATCTAAAGCCCAGGTTAGGTGTCTATTCTACATTAGCAGGATTTAGGTGTCAACCTTCCTTCACTGGTTTGGAGAAATGCCACTTCATTGCCACAGCAATTGCAGGTACCTATGTTCCTCTCAAGCAAGGTGCTTGGGTCCCCTGGCACTGCTAGTGAGTATGTTCCGGCGTGCTTCTCTGCTGACTGCGTTTTGCCATGGGCAAAGGCTTACTCTACTCAAGACTATTGGCATTTACGTGACACACCCATGTGCCCAAGTTCATTTGAGACCTCAGTTTGGCCTTCAAACATCTTTAATGCTAATTACAATATAACAGCCCCATGAAGTTTAGTCTATATTTGAGTAGACTCAAAGTCTATATTTGAGCAGACTAATACTAAGATAAAGTCTTGTCACTGAAACCCCTTGGGATTTCCTGTACACTGCCTGTTTGGTGAGCATGGGATTCATTTCAACTCATTGCAGAGATCTAAGTTAAACTGAAAATCTAAGCTACATCACCTCAAAGACACCTCCAGAGGATGATTCATTTCACATAAAATGAACAGCTCTCAGATACTCCTTCCTCTCTCTTGATCACAGAAAGAGCTGAGATGCATCACTTAGTCTATAATGAAGTAAAAAAGGAAGAATTTAATGTTAGGGCTATTTGATCTTACACTTTCATTTCTTGTAATTTATTATGTTTTGTGTATAAATTAGGTTCTGTATGAGAAGTGTTGGTTGTGTCGTTACCAGTGGTCATTAAGATACTTGGACAACTAATACGCTGTCATAACCTCAATACTAAGAAAAAGCACCTTCACATATGGAAAATTAAACCTGTAGTGTCCTGTAGGTGCTGGTTTCAAATATTACTGCTGGCCAGAAGTAGACTATTTTAAAGCACCATTTTTTTAAAAAGCAGAGGAAAGCAGCAGGTCAAACCACATGAGAGAGTACAATGAGTGGGAAGGATGCAGCTTTATGTTGATGATAATTTTATTCTTTCAAGCTCAAGTGACTTGCATTATCCTTTCTGCAGCTAAAATTCCTTTGTGTTTATGCTAGTTAATCAAAAAATACAAGTCAGTTATTTTCCCCACAGGCAAAGGATTTTTCATAAAGGCATTTAAGCTACATACTAAAATTTAAATGCATTGAGTTAGCAGTTGATTTCCCTTGAATATCTAAGCACACACACAAATTAGCTCAGAACCTTTTCTATTAGACAATGGTCACATAAAGTAATTAAAAATTAGTTATCAGAGCTTCATTTTGTCAGTAATTTATTCTGTAATGATACAATGGAAGAAGTTTATTAATACATTGGATTTATTAAATAAATATTGCATATGTCATGTAACTGAAGTTTGAGCTTAGCTCGGATTTGCAGAAGTACTTTAATTCTATTTTTGCTACCATTTCTTCAGTCCTTATGATGTTCTTCAGAGTCAAGTTTTAACATACTTTTATGGACACACAAAAGGGAAGATTAAAAATATGCAGATAGGAAGAAGGAGTATGATTCCCACTGATTTTTAGTAATTTTGATATCTAACTGCTATTTATGCCCTTAAAGTATTTTCCTGAAGTGATTTAAATCAAAGAGAAAACAGAATGTTCAAACCCTAGTGAGTATAAGCAAACTTTGTGCATGTAGGTGAGGACTTCAAACCTGCATGCTATTTTGGTACTTCCACGGCCTGCTTATGCATCATATCCAAGCATCTAATATGCCCTCCTGTCCTCAGGAAAAAAAAATCACGGGTTAGTTATTTTTGATTACTCTGCCCCAAATCCAAAGTGCCTGGCAAAATACATGTTGAGTTTTTCATTATCCTTATTTCACAGCTAGTACCTAGCACCAGTGAGGGCTGTGCTCTACTGCTTTGTGTAACTACTTTCAAGACTGCCCCTGTTGAGGAAAGACCTGGTGTTGAATGTGACCACGGTGATGACTAGCAGTGGAGGTTTGCAGACAGACAGAGCCAGTTTCTGCCGGAAGCTTGACACTAGAATACATTCAGGAGAAACAGAATCATAGAATCATATAATATTAGGGGTTGGACCTCACATGTACATGAAACTCTCTGGCTAGATTTATGCCCTCAGATCTGGGGTTTGGGGTTGCATGAATGTATGTATTACCAGGCCATCAGGGCTGAAAACTAACAAATGCAGTCAGGTGCCATTGTTTGGGGTGTATTAGAGCAAAAGGTTCACATCTTGTTGTTTTGGGGTTTTTTTAATCTCCTTCAATTAAGATAGCATATGGTTTGAGGTATCTATTCTTTCTCCAGATGCCATTCCTTGTTTATGTGTCATGAGAGTTTGGTAGTTATGATTTAAGTGCATTTGCTAAGGTTCACTTCTGTCATGCTAAATCCAAATAAACATGACTGAACTCCCAAAAATCTTCAGACAGGTCTCAGATTATATGGGAGATACAACTTATTTTTGTAGCACTTTGTGAGGGAGGTTTTGGAAACCAGAGTAACTTCAGCCCATAACAGCCTAGATTTTATCCTGTATGGAAGTACTTGAGAGAGCTCCCATTTGCCTCAGCAGTCAAAAAGAGTACTGGTTATTAGAAGTCCAGAGTCAGCAGAATATGCCCGTGGTCTCCCTCCTAGTCTTTTCTGTGGTGCCACATTTCAGACAGAAGAGTTTAGGATGCTAGCAGCCAGCAGAGTCAAAAGATATTTTTATTTTTTTTTAGGAAATATGCATATACTAATACATTGATTATTTGCATTCTCTATTGTTGTATTTATTATTATGCATTATTGATTTATTGTAGAGTTTGCCATCCAAATGGAAGATGATAGATCTGAACTAGTGATGTGGTTTTTCTCTTGTATCTTATATTTTATTAATTAATAGAATCTAGTAAAACCTAGTTGGTGTTAGTCTACTAGTAATTTTAAGTGTAAACCAACCCACTCTGTGGTCAAGAATCTGAAATGGCATGAGAAAAAAAAGTGGGTATGATGAAGAAGAACCAGTATCTACAGTCTTCATCTCCCATGGTAACAAAGGGATTTGTACCAAAAGTTCACAGATTAGGTTTCAGGTATAGAATATGGAACAACATAAAGCATTTCAAAGAAAGTTTGAGATTTCAAAAATGCATTATCAGAAGAAACATGATAAGGGTTAAACAATAGATCATTTTTCTTTCTGAAGTTCTTGATCTAATTTGAAACATTTATATCAGAAAGTGAGATAATTTATTCTGTATAACCATATTTCCCTAGCAACATATTTAGACCCACCCATGTCCAAGTGGGCATTCAGATCTGTCTTTTCCTTTAGACCCGAGTCATTGTTGAATTTCCTTCTGTCACATGTAACAAATTCTTTATATTTTTGTTAGCTATCTTGCAGGTACTTCATTCTCACTAGCTATTTAGCATGAAATAGTTTCCTGGTACATGTGATTCACTTTATGAAAAGCATTTATGTCCTATTAAATCCTTTCTACCAAAAAAATGAAGTCAGTCATCATACCATTAATTTTATCGAAAGCCTCTGGCTTTGATTACAAAGTGTTTAATCAAGTAAAGAATGATATTTCATAAGTAGTGTTATTTGAAATTAGACTGATGAGCAGAGCAGCTGGAGGAGACAGAGAACAGAGCAATAAACAGGAAAGGGCATTGTGATAAGTAATGCACAGAAGTAAAGGCTGTGATGGAAACTGAGGCAGCAGTGGAAGCAACCCAAAAAGTTAGAGTTATCCTTGAGTAGATACAAGCTTATCATACAAATGACCTGACAGGTCTTCAATTTCCATGTGTTCTGAAAAATAAGGATAGAGCTGAAGAAGAACGGGTAATTGAAGAAACAGCAGAAAAGATATGAAATTTCAGGGACAGCTAAGCTCTTGCAGATACCTGCTGAAAAACAGTGCCTCAAAAACAGATACGTATTCAAGAATAGAAGATTTATGAGCAAGGCCAAGGACTGTAGTAGCTGGTGGAGAAAACAAAGAGAGCTGTTGACTGTCAGATTAGATAAAAGGATTAATCCATGTTGTTTCTTCTTTGACACAATCACAATGAGTCACAAAAAGCCACCAACTTCAGCAACAATCAAGATGGTATTAATGTTTTAAATGCCAATTGTTCTACCATACCTAACAGAATAGATAAGAGAGTGAAATGTACTGCATGAATAAGCATGAAACTGCCCCTTAAGCATACTCTTATTTTATTTTATGTGTATTTTGCACTCTTATGTGTATATTCCCTGTACATTTGAGGCATTTTATTTTTCTGGCTAAACTTCATTCATTGTTTTTAAACTTGTTGAATATTTGAAAAAAAAAAAAAAAAAAAAAAAAGAAGCAGCAGGAGATTTGTGTTCCTTATAAAAATTACCTAGGCATCAAAAAGTATCCTGCCAAAATACTTGGCATCAAGGTGTCCCGTTCTCATAAGTATTTTGCAAAAATACCATAATTAGCCTTAAACAGCTTTCAGTTCAAGAAACCAAACACACCAAGTTAAGCCTGTTATCACAAGACAGATATCTTGTGTCAAAACCAGGTAATTCCTTTCCATTAACTATCTGCTAAACTTCCCAGATACATCTGTCAAGAGATCAATTTTTTTTTTTTTTTTTTTTTTTTTACCTTTCAAAGCAACTAACAGCACAAAAGAGAAGATAAGATAATAGAGACAGTCAGAGGGTAGCATAGGTTTCAGAAATGAAGGTACTGGAAGGTCTGCAGAGAAAATGCAAACTTGAAGGGGGAGAATAAGTTCTGCACAATAGTATAGCCTCTGAGACCAATTTGAATCAACAGAATTCAACAGGAACTTCAAAGGCTGATTTCAAAAGTGACCCACTGTCCTGTGAAACAATAATATAGTCAGCTGGTTTGTTTTGCAGGAGCTATTATCATAGAAACATAGTAGTATTCTTCCTGAAAGAAACTAGGACTTCTCAGTCAAAATGTATTTACTGGTTCCTGACTCACTGACTCATGTCAAAGAATTGAAGCACACACCAAACCCATCAACACACAATTTGGTTTCCTTACAAAATGAGAACAAAAATAACAGAGAAATAATAGAAAAGTCAGAGAAGTTTCCTACTTTCTATTACAATGAAAGAAAGGAAGCCAATGTTATTTCTGAATAAAACTGTGTTGGCTCTGATATTGAAATGAGAATTTTCCACATGCACTGTTGAACTCCACTGCCCAAAAGCCTTGGAGATCCAAGCCAGGTAAAATTTTGGTAAAATGTAACATTTTTACACAAACATTCATGTTTTAACTTGCAACAAAACTGCAGATACTTAAATGACTTTAGTCTATTTTTTGGCTATGACCATTAACCTTCTATGAATGTCTTTCACTGGACCCTTTTTTCATAATACAGTAGATTTGAATGTGGCCTTATTATCCTTAACTGCCATTATCTACTTAGAATATCATCATGGACTTTGGCTGAACTTTGCCCTTCCCTCTTTGTATAAACTTCTTACCTTCCATTACATATCCTTAGATGCTTGCTCTTTTTTTACATATGATTCGTTATCTGTCAAAACCCATGGAATTCTTTACCCTGAACTGTCTCCTCTGCTATCAGGTATTCTGTCAGTGTTTGTAAAATAACATCCCCTACTGCTACAGGAAACAATGCTCATAATGCTTAATATTGGAAAATTTCCATTTGACCACCATATTCCCTGAGGTATTCTGTGCAGTTTTCAAGTGATAGCAAGAATCTCAATTTCAGGAACATGCAGCATGGAGACAAAATATAAAACTAAGGCGCAGCTGTAATGCCAGCTTGATTTCTCCAAAAGAAGCAAGATATTTGTGTTTCCATTGCTGTTGTGCTCAAAGCCTCATTGTTCTAAAAAAGATTGTTACAATTAAGTTTAGAAAGAGAGATAACATACGGGGTTTTTTACAAGTTAACATGAAAACTTTGTGCTTACTACAATGCAAACTTCGGCTTTCATGAGGAATTTTGCTCAACTGAGAGTTACAATTCCATTGCTTTAGCTCAAGTTTCCTAATGATTTTCTCTATTTCCTGTTTTCAAAGTTCTCCAGCATCTGTCCCTAACTAATACTAATTAAGGTGCCCTCTTAAAACTCTCATCTGCTCCACCAAGTGTTTTAAAGGGTTTCAAGCACACCATCCAAATTTTGTGTGCTACTTCTGCCATCTCTTATGGATCTGTTTAAATTCTGAGAGGAAAAAAAATTCATACTTTATCAGCAAAACCAGTTTGAAAACACCAACAATATAACCAACTGATTCTTCCTCCAGGAAAAAAACAACCAACCAACCAACCAACATGAAACTCCTGCTCATCATAACCTAATTGTATAGATTAGATATTTAGATGAAGAAAAAGCTTTTCATCTTAATGCTATGACATTTTTACAAGTGGAAAGTATTTAACAAAAAATGCAAGGTGGTAAATTTTGAAGAATGTCCTGGTTTAGAAGGTCAGCATTTATTTACTCAATGCAGGGCATTATGGTAGACGGCTTTCATAAAATTAAACGAACAATGACAAATGTGCTAGTTCCACACTGTTTGAAATTAGTGTTACAGTTACTGCAGAGAACTTTCTGGCTTGGGTTTATGAGACTTTTACAGCCCTATTAAATGAGCTAAACGCAGACTAAGTACTAACCTAAAGACCACTGAAGTTCTTATAAGTTATTTATCTACCTAGGCATGAAATCTAACCTCTTTCCTGCACAGGTTTCTAGTTGTCTACAAATGAGTTTTTCTTGCTCATTTACTTTCCCAATCTTACTTAGGCTTCAGTCTTGTAGAAGACAAACTTCCCTTCCATTACTCAGCTTCTCTCTACACCAGGGGAAAGCCAGTGTACAGATTGATTCTGAGAGCCCCAGAGAGTCAAGAAAAATTGCACTAAAAGGAAAGGGAGAAGGAGGGATTTTCAGATTCATGGAAGACCAAGTGAACAAGTACAAAACTGCAGCCTCCTTTTCTGCTGCTGCTTCCTGAGGACAGGCACTAAACCAGATTGTCCTGCTGTTCAGAGAATAACATTAAGCTTCTAAACAGCAATTCAAGAAAAAAATGGTCACTTGAAGATACCGCTATTTTTAGATAATAATAAAAGTCTCAAATATTTCAGAAGGGCTATGTGATTACTGATGTTGTACATGCTCCAAGGATACCAGAGGGAATAAAATTCTCCTACACAAGACCCAAAATCTGCAGGAAGTTAATCTTTTAAAAAACAGCCTTTTCAAAAAAGCTATATACGGAACTATGATTCATGACCACCCCGCAAGCAGTTTAAGAGAAGTTTAAAGAAAAAAAAAAGCAGATTAACAAATCTAAGCCTACTGTCTTGCTCTCTCTCCTCCCACCTCTCTGCTTTTTTCCTCTCTTCCCAGGAAATATTCAGAGGACTTTCTAAAGATGAAGAAGCATAGCCCTATAAAACTTTAAAGAGGTCAGCAGAAAAAGGTGTTTTGAATGTCTCCATAGCCCCCTTAAGGTCTTACTTGCAAGTGATGCTAAAAGTTCCCTGTACAGACCCTAATTAAAAATGTAGTGTAGAAAAAGTCAAATACTGCCTTATTTAAGTCAGTGAGAGTCTTATCAACACTGAGAGCAGCAGAATTTCACCCAAGATATTTAATGGTGCCATCCTGGTAAATAGTTCAGTGCCTTTTTCAGCACTCAGCTAACAACCTTCTAGCAGCATAGTACAACCTAATCTTACAGGCTGATCCTTGTTGTGTCACACAGTCACACTGGATGTGAGCCAATCTGTATAAACAGAGGTAATTATACATTTGTAAGATTGCTGCGACTTTTCCAAATGGGAAGTATTAAGTGACTTATATGAGCATTATTACATACTGCCTTGCATATAGGTGACCCCTAAATTCTTTGCAGACATCAGTTCTATGAAAATTTAAAATTATGTTTTATATTGTTCATGTTTTAGAGTCACCACCCTTGCAACTATGGAAGGGTCCACTTCCAGTCTGAAACTGAGTGGGGCTAATTTTGCACTTTCTTGACTGCTGGTTTATATTCATTTACTGTAACCCCTATTAAAATAATATTGAAATAAAATTGACAGCCTAACTTGAACTGTCAGTTTGAAAGTTTGCAGTTTTCAAAAGAGCAAAAGCTGCAAATGACTAAGATTCAACCGCACCTTTGTGACAAAACATTTTGATCAGAAAACAGATACTGTGAGGTATTAAAATTAGACACCTGCTTATTAAATAGAAAGTATGCTAGATGAATGAAAATGTACTGTTTTCCTTTCTTATACAGCTGTGCGTGTGCATCTTCCTCCCAAAACAAGACCAAGAAGGAGCAGTTACAGTATCAGAACCAGTGTTCAGTGGAAGTACAGAAATACTGGAGAACTTAAGTATCACAAGGGTGTGATCCTATCTGGTTTTGTGCCATTTAAAATTCACAAAATCTGGATTGCAAGTAAAAATTTCATGGTTTTGATTTAAGATTATTCTTTTTGCTATTGATATAACCCATACTTTTTATTCACTAAACTGGAGTTCTGTCAATATTTAACCTCTTAGCCCACCTAGTGATATTTTTCTGGAGTTATTCCAGAGGGGCATTATTGCAGAAGGAATGCACTCTGTATTTGATATAGAAAAACAATAAGCAAACCAGGTATGAGGGAATGCTCTGTTTTCATCTGTTCTACAGACTGTGTTTTACTCCCTTTTTTTCACTCTCTTTCTCTTTCTATTCTGTTTCTCCATTTAATTTCTTCATGCTCCTTTCCAGACCCCTACCAAATCTTCATTGAATAAAAGATTCAATAGTATCTAGATTCTTACCACTTGGCAAGATCAGAATCTTCCTTGTGTATCTGAGGTTGGTAACTAAAAGTAATCAGTGCATTTCAGATTGAGCCATGATTCAATATATTAATTCAATCTATTAAAATGGCACTGTATTTGACTAAGGTTTTATGGTTTTGTTTTCCTTCTCAGTTATAATAAATCTTTTCAGTTTTCGTAGAATTATCTTCCTTAACAAGATTTGTTAAAACATATGTAAATTTAAGTGACATTTTCCGCAAAACCTGACTGGTTTCTCACAATTGACCATATCAAGTGTTAGGAACAAGGTTCTTTGAATCTCAGTTTCTCAATTGCCTTGAAAGCAGATATTGCTGATATACTTAGAGATATTCTATTTTCTGTCAAAGCAGACCCAACATTTAAAATAAAACCAAACACCATATGGAATAATCTATTTATATTTATTAAATTGTAAGTCTTAACAGATTTAAGAAACAAAGGAGTCTGAACTGTCTGTGTTTGTAGGACACTTAATTGTGTTTTATCATGCTTGGTACTGTTTGAACAAACAACTCTGTAGTGTTCACACAGGGTGAATTAATTCATTCTGTTGGGCTCAGTATTTGTCTACAGAGTAAAAAAAGAAATCCTGAATAACATAAAACTTAAAGGAAAATGGTATTTTCACTTAAAGTTCTTCTTGTGCAGGTTTGAAATGTATTTACTCTATAGAATATGGGACTTCATTGCAGCAAGGCTTCTGTAAATGAGGATGAAAGAAATTAACATCAATTTCCTGAAAGAAAATTTACAAATAAATATAAGATTTCTCAATGGATATTATATTGATATATCTTCATATATATAATCCATGGTCATATGTTACCCGCTTATTTATTATTCTAAGGTAACAACTATTATAATCTAGAATGCAGG
This sequence comes from Actenoides lindsayi, assembly GCA_025331215.1. Lineage (NCBI taxonomy): Eukaryota > Metazoa > Chordata > Aves > Coraciiformes > Alcedinidae > Actenoides > Actenoides lindsayi. The sequence continues at coordinate 36,952 of WTSP01001149.1, read as the reverse complement.
CCTGAGTAAACAAATATTTAGCTAGTTGTTTATCCTGTAGTAATATCGAAAACATGCTTTAGGGTACAGTGGTGGTATCCTGAAAGGGACCATCACCAAGATGGGCAAGGAGTGCACAAAGAGAGTCTAGAGTAGCAAAAGTACTGCTCTAGAGTAGCAAATTGCTACAACAGATCACCAGAAGGAGGCAATTCTGCAAGTGATTTTTGTGTTGTGTAACTATGTAGGCTCAGCTTGTCCCAGTGTATTTCTCTTCCATAATGCAATATAAAAATCAGATGCTCCTTGAAATCTTCTACATTGGTTTGGGAATTTATATAAAGTAGCCTATTTTCCATTCAATTTTCTTAATTTTATGGGATAACAGAAATGTGAATACAGACATCATCTTCCAGTGAGTCTCTATATGACTTCATCAAAGCAATGAAGGGAAGAAAATTTAGATACTACCCCACTCCTTTATTGACAAACATTAAAACACAATGCATCCCTGACTGAGCTATCTTACTGTATTAAAATCAACACACAGGTAAGAAAAACAGAGAGCAGTTTAGTTAAATAAAACAGAACCACAGGAAGCAAGGAATGTTATCAGGCAAATTATAACCTTCCTAACTACATTTGAGGGAATTGGACTGCTGAAATGTTAAAAGGTTCTCTCATTTTTAAATCCCAGTATTGTTTTGGAACTTTCAGAATTCTGTAGAACTTACAGAAGTCCACGACCTGCCCTTCACCCATATTATTCCCTTCAAGCAGAAAAACTTCCTGGAAAAAGTGAGGACCTCAAAGTTCCTCTATGTACTTGCTGGAGAAAAGAATGAAAGGTAGCAATGACAATTAGATTAATTTTCAACTCTGGCAGTTAACCTATTAGCTGATAATTTACTATAGTTGCCCATAATCTATAGCACATTTTAACATTTGTTTTGAGACCAAATCCACAGTGTATTGTTTATTTGACACATACGGTGAGTGCTAGAGCAGAAGACACAGATAGAAGCAAAATACGGAAACTGAATTCTTTCTAGCCAAATATGACATATAAGTTTTATTGATTCTATATACCTACATGAGAAAAGGATTTTCAGGCTGATTGGCTGCAGTATTGCAGAAGGATTTCCCAATCTATTAATGTAAAAATAAACAGACAAGTTCTCAGGTACTGTTGGTGGAGAGCTGGCCACTTAGAAATAGAAAAGCAGCATGAGCTACAGAGATGCCTTCTTCCTGAAACCATGAGAAGTCAAGTTCAGTGAAGGAAAAGAAGAACTCATCTTTTAAAGGCTTACCTGAATCCCAGCTCAGAAGCAGTTGTTACCTAACTCTGTTTTTCTTTTCTGCATTTTGTCCCTTAGAGATATTAGAGCTGCCAAGACATAATGCAACCGAAAGACCATCTTTCTAAAGCACAGCAGAAAAGCTGGTAGTGATTATAGCAAGCAAAGGGACACCACAGAAAACCATCTCTTGACGCATAAGCACCCACTTTACTAGTCAACAAATGGCATGATTGTGCCTTCTGGGCCAAAGTATCTCCCTGTTGCTCTTTCTGCAGTGACTGTCCACAAGTGCTGTTCTAATTCAGGAAGTTGTCAAGGGATACAAACTGCTATTTATACACACACTCATGATGATCGAGCAAAGTGGGCATCAAGAAGAAACGAATAAAGCCCGTACAACTCAATTTCAAAACCTTTTTAAATGTCACCCAAGAAAGACTAATTTGGAAACTAGCCTCACATGTGTGCACATAATCTTTCTGTTTCAGTGATACGCATGAGAGGAATTTGGAAAGTGAAAACTGGAAGCTCAGTAAAGAAACTGCTGCATTTCTTTTCGGCAAAGCACGAGGTACTCTGTGGGTTTCTTTGCAGAAGATTAAGCATGAATGTGCTTATTCTCCATGGTTTCCCACATGAAAACCACTTTGAAACAAGGAAGGTAACTTTGCTTTGTGCTCATTCCTATCCTAGTAAAAAAAACACTAGAGTTCATCACTGTCTCTCCTCTGACTTCCTCACTTGTGTATAAATAGGCAACCTCATATCCCCATTTGACTCTTAAGGGGAATCATAGCATGGATTGATGAGCATAGCAGGGGGACAGTCTTAGCTTTACATTCTTTTGCAGAGGAACAGCTGATCCCACTGCCCCTGCCATAAAACCCTTTAATCATTAATATACATAGCTATGCATATATGTATGTTAGTGTGTGCATGTATATATGCAGAGATATGTATATATGTGTATATATGTGTGCGTATATATAGATATTCTATTCTATTCTATTCTATTCTATTCTATTCTATTCTATTCTATTCTATTCTATTCTATTCTATTCTATTCTATTCTGAAGGATAAGTGTCTATACAGATAGACCCAGGGGATGTGCAGAAGGCAGGGAAAGGAAGTTGCAAGAGGAAGGTGCGGGGGCTTCAGGTGTGGATTCCCTAGTCTGACTACCAAGAGGGCCTAGGGAGGCTGGAGCCAGTGCAGGAGCCAGGGATGGCCCAAGGACTGGTGAGGAGCACCAGGAGAAGCACCATGCCTGGGACAGAGGGCATATGAGAGCAGGAAAGCAGCAACCTGTCACCCATCCATAAGACCAATTCAGCACAAGGCTGAGCGTGGGGCCAGTACAGACAAAGATGAAAGCTCCAGAGTTTCCAGAGAGGAGTGTAGGGAGATCAGGTGCTGCAGACATGATGGGTCTGTCCATAGTGCCCTGGCAGAGTCTAAGCTATTCAATAACACGATGGCAAAGAGCAACACCAGCAAAGAGAGGCAGGCCCCACATCTGCCTAAGTGGAGCTATCTGGCTGAATATCTGTTGTCACGTGAACAAGATGCACTGAAACCCTAACAATACACATATGGTCCCATCTCATTTTGTACTTTTCTTCAGGTCCTTTTATCTGCTGTACAGAGCTGTGAAATCTGTGCTTCACAAGGCACTTGTCTTTGTAAAATCTCTGCAGAGTTTTCACCCAAGGTCTATTGCATTACCATGGTCAAGGTCCATCCAGGTTCCCTCAGCTTTCATTTCCCCTCAAAATACATCATATACACTCAAAGACTTTGGAGATGAGGCATGGATCTAAAGCATTTTCCCTGAAAGGGTTGCTACTGATCAGTAACCATATTGCTATCAAGCTCCTCAAAAAGTTGTGTTTTAACAAGTCTCTTCTGCAGTCAGTCAGTAGCATTTGATAATGTGGAATTATTCATAGACCCACATTCTCTTGTTACATGTCTGCCTGATGAGTTTGTACAATATTGTCATACTTAGGTTGCTGCCAGTAGCTGATATATGTGACGTATAGTGATATAAGTTGCATATTTTCTATGGAGATTTATTAAGTTTGCCATATTTAAGTTATTTTCTAACATACTTTAACGATCTCCCACTTTTTTTCTCTCTCTCTTTATACATTCACATAATGGAAATTAAGCAAGTGAGTGGAAATACTAGTCTCAAAATTCTCATGTAATTTTCTCAAAAATTGCGTGAGATTTCCAAGGCAGTTTGGCTTTATAAATAATTACACACTGGAGTTTTCTCTACTCATCATTAGGATACTGTGCTTGGATTCTTCACAAGTCTTTAACTGTATGGTATGGATCACTCCTTCTTCATAGATTTTGGAGGACTCAGTAATTTCTTTTTATTATTCTTTCCTCATACTTCTATTGACACTTACTTGCTGTTTGATCAGATGAACAAGTGCAATGGACACTTAACAAATTTAAAACATTAGGTCATTATTTTTCATTTATTTACTTAATTATTAATTTTTTTAAATTTTTTTTTTACTCTGCTCCTTTTCTAATAGTTAACATCATTACATATAGGATATCAGAGCCCTTTATTTAGAAAGTAGAAGGTTAGGAAGAAAGAGAGTGAGCAACAGTAATGAAAACAGTTTAAGGCAAAGGACAATGCTGGAAACAGAAGAGAAAAATACAAATTGCCCATGAATAAGATTAAATTAAATAATAAGTTTCTAATCTTTTAATTGATGTCTATTATAATCCTCACTGGACCTTCTAGCATCTGCAGATGGTTTTTAGCTTGTACACATATGAAAGCTGGCATCTAATACCAGCTTCCACACCCAGGTTTGTGGGGTTTTTGACAGTTGTTTCTTATCTCTCTTGGCATTTAACCAGCTTAATAATGACTACACTAATGACTAATGCCCCATGCGAGAGTCATGCAGGTGGGAATGCATGCAATAGAGCTCTTCTCTCAAAATAAAAAAAGCAATTTTGTCATAGATTTTCAGATTGTTTGCTTCTGACAATTTTTAACCTCTTGTTTTCTTTATATTTGAAGATAATTACTGTGCTTTTGTGTGGGTTTATGCTTCTGCTCCCCATGGACATCTTGACTTTTCAGATATGTCTGTTACAAAATTAATGATCCAGTTGACTTGCTCTTATAAGATGTTAGCCATGAGGGTCACCTGTTTATGTGGTATGTGCTTGTCTTTTTTCCAGGATGGTGCTCAGTATGTGCTTATCTTTTCTCAGGATCGTGGTCATCTTTAGGCTTTCTAGGGGTTTACTGAAAATATTTTCTACAAGTACTTTCCACATTGTTATATTATGTAGCTAGCCATAGAAAATAATGTGGTGGACTCTGATACTTCTGCTGCCCATTCCCAATTGCCTCAACTTCCTGACTGTAGATATACAATTATAGAATCATAGAATTGTTTTGGTTGGAAAAGACCTTAAAGATCATTGACCCCAACCATTAAGCTAACATCTCCAATCCCACCACTAACCCATGTTCCTAAGCACCTCATCTACATGTTTTTTAAATACCTCAAGGGATGGTGACTCTACCACTTCCCTGAACAGCCTGTTCCAGTGCTTAGCAACCCTTTCTGTGAAGAAGCTTTTTCTAATGTCCAACTTCCCCTGGTGCAACTTGAGACCATTTCCTCTTGTCCTGTCACTTGTTACTTGGGAAGAGACCACCCCCACCTCGCTACAACCTCCTTTCAGGGAGCTGTAGGGAGCAATAAGGTTTCTCCCGAGTCTGTTTCTCCAGGCTAAACAACCCCAGTTCCCTCAACCTCTCCTTGTAAGACTTGTGCTCTAGATCTTTCAACCAGCTTTGTTACACTTCTTTGGACACACTCCAGCACCCCAATGTTCTTCTTGGAGTGAGGGACCCAAAACAAAACCCAGTATTTGAGGTGCGGCTTCACCAGTGCAGAGTACAGAGGAATGATCAATTCCCTTCTGCTGGCCACATTATGTCTGATACAAGCCAGGAGGCTGTTGGTTTTCTTGGCTACCTGGGCACACTGCTGGCTCATATTCGGCTGGTTGTCAATCAGCACCACCAGGTCCTTTTCCACCAGACAGCTTTCCAGCCACTCTTCCCTAAGCCTGTAGCACTGCATGGGGTGATTGTGACCCAAGTGCAGAATGCATCACTGAACCTTGTTGAACCTCATACCATTGGCCTTGTTCCATTGATCCAACCTGTCCAGGTCCCTATGAAGAGCCTTCCTACTCTCAAGCCAATCTATGCTCTCACACAGCTGCATATTGTCTGCAAATTTACTGAAGGTGCCCTCAATCCCCTCATCTGGATCACTGATAAAGATATTAAACAGAACTGCCCCAGTGCTGCGCTCTGGGGAACACCACCTGTGACTGGCTGCCAACTGGATTTAACTCCATTCACTACCACTCTTTGGGCCCAGACAAACAGACACACAGACAGATTTTTACCCAGAGAAGAGTACATCTTTCCAAGCCATGAGATGTCAGTTTCTCCAGCTGCAGCAAATGGTGTCAAAGGCTTTACTACAGTCCAGGCAGACAACAACCACAGCCTTTCCCTCATGTACTAAGCTGGTCACCTTGTCACAGAAGGAGGTTAAGTTAGTCAAGCAGGACCTTCCAGGATATCAGCCATTCTGTCAAATATAATGAGGGAAACCTTGCTATCCTGTCAAATCACAACTTTTTTGTGTACAAGAGATTCAAATGGGCTAGTATCTTAGCCACTTTCTTCACCCTCACTTTATTGCCACCTACTGTTTTTCCTTCCTTGTTCACTCATATTCCTGTTTAACCTTTTCTTATATAGGACTTTCTGATTTTATTACACTTGTTTCCAACTACTGATTTTTAAGACTAAATCTTTTCCATGTTTAACCTTTTCTTATATAGGACTTTCTGATTTTATTACACTTGTTTCCAACTACTGATTTTTAAGATTAAATCTTTTCCATTCAAATGGCAACCTGATATTTTGTGTTGTTTGCCTGCCTTGCTCTCCTGCTGTATATACACAGTCTTTGCATTTGTTTTAACCTGAAGAAACACATATCTATGTGAAGCTACTTACTGGTCTCATGCCTTGTCTTCTCTTGTCCTCAGTGAAAGTTTTAGTCTGCTAGGTAGCACTAATTTTTACTGAACCAGCCCTTTCTATTCCCTAGAATTTCGTTTGGAGCACAATGATTATCTGCCATTACTTCTAACATTTTGCCTCATCCTATTACAAATCAGAACGTTATACAGAAACAGAAGTTTTTTTTCTATTCCCCTCACATAAAGGCTAATGTAAGAATTAATAATGCTTCTAAAAGTTGTTGGGTTTTGAAGTTTGTGTTTGGGGTTTTTTTTCTTTTTCCATCAAAAAGCACAAAGTTGCTGAAGTTTGAGGTAGCATATCCAATAAGCTTGTTGGACTTTTTTAAACTCCTTTTCAGCATTAAATATCCTTTTTGATTAATGCATGTTCTGTGAGGAACTGTGCTGTGTCTTACTAAAGACAAATTATATTTAACAATGGCATTGTTCACTCTTCTACAGAAGTATAATCATCAAATTTCCTCTTTTCAGCATGATGGGTTGACTTAATCAGTAAAATCTAAGATTATCTGTGGACTATCAATACCACTTGTATTCAATACACTGTAAATTTATTCTCATGTTTTAAAGAAATAGCTAGTCTGTGTTTGCCCACTAGCAGCTCAGAGTGAAACATCTATGGGACATCAACAAAAGATGAAGCATCCACAAGCTTAAGAAGCCACTCAGGGAAGACACTCTGAACTGTAATTTTGCTGCTAAAATGGATGAGCATGTTTACACTCCCTCTTATTTCTTTCGGCTCTGGACTTAAATGGCCACAAAAGTAATACCATAAAACACGCATTAGGAAATACCTACCTACAGTTTTATTTTTAAAGAAAAGTGATAGAAGTCAATGAAGCGGAAACAATTGGATGGAGATTCAGATGTTTCACATGATTGATAATACAGCAAAAGAGCATTATGACCTGACTCAGTGTCTGAGCCCTGCAGGTGAGTTCATGAGAATCTCATCTGATTAAGGAATATGGGAGTGCAACCTAAGGCTATAATACCTCTTTTTACAATCTAGGGGTTTTTTGCGTAATTCAGTTAATGTCATGATACCTGAGGTCATCATGTTTATGGCATGACACAAAATCTGCATGAGCTTTATAGGAAGAGGGGGATGACAGCCAAGAATCTGCCAAATCATTATATGATAGCTTGCAAACTGAATACATACAAACACCTAATTGCTTTCATTTGAATGCAAGACTGTGACAGGCTCCCAGACAACACAAAACTGTTGGCAGTTGCTTATGAGGTGATCGCTATGGCTGTGAGGTGATCGCTATGTCTATATATGACGTTGATTCTGCTATGATATTTACTAAAATCCCATTTCATTTAGCACTGAGACGCTCCACCTAGAACATAAATCAGGCATCAGATGCTTCAGAGGTAAAAATGATAATGAGGCCAATGTGACAGCAATGCTTCTCTTTGTGTCTCTTTGAATGCATAGTCTGTTCCACTCACCCACCCACCCGCTTCACTCTAAGAATTATCTGTCAGCAGCAGCTAAAAGCAGGAGAAAAATAATAAAACAAATCCTCTAATAAGTTTGTGAAGTCATTCTGTACCTGAGAAAATCTCACTGTATTCTTTTTGAATCATAACCTCCAGGAAATCTTTATTCCAGTAATTTCCTATGGTCATGCAGCGAGAATTAGTGTCAGTATAAGCTCATAGTGCTTAGTACAATTCTCAGAAAACTCGTGTGTTTTGTAGTAAAGTATTACCACTTTTCATCCCACAGCCATAGATAAGCGTGAACACAATCATTGTTCTGCATACATTTTGGTAGAGATATAAATCTTAAAACTCATTGCTGCCTTTAAAGTCTGTCAACTTTAAAGGATAGGGCAATAAGAAATATAAATACCAAAATGAAAGAGAATATTTTCTCTCTTTCTTTTAATTCCCCAAATCTCTTTTAAAAAGGTTAGTAAATCAGCTATGACTGTTCAGTTTTCAGCTGGAAGGACTTGCAAACCTGCCTCTGAATCCCCTTTCCATTTCCTTTTCTTCTTAAATAGGATTTCTTTTCAAATCCATCTCTACGAGATGAAAAGACAGAGTGTCAGTGGTTCTATCCACTTGCTGTATTACAAGTTGTGGTTTGAAGAAACTGAAGAAAGGTATGATGCAAATAATACTGTGTGTGGAGAAAGGCACATCTTTCCACATTACATATCTTTGTACTTCATTGATTTCAGCTGCTCTCAATTTCAGAAGCGCTTTCTGTAGACAGTAATTGTCAAGGTTATCTTCCACCTTGTTTTGGAGACAGAAACAAGAGAATGCTATTCTTTGCCTTAAAAAAATATTCCAAATTATGTCAGCTGGATTTTAGCTTTTGATTTAGTGTTCTTGTAAGGTTACCTTTAAGATAATTTTGTGCAAGATAACGTTCACTGAACAATGCTGAGAGGAATGAGAAGAGAAAAATCCACAGAGGTTTTTTCCCACACTGCAAAATCAAGAAAACCCATGACATTTCCTGTTAATTGACACAGCTTAATCTCCTTATTTTGTATCTAAATTACTAAATGTTCAATGTAGGTTTTTCAGTGAAGTTTTTAAGATCAGGCTGGATGGGGCTCTTAGCAACCTGATCTAGTGGGAGGTGTCCCTGCCATTGGCAGGGGCGTTGGAACTAGATGATCTTTAATGTCCCTTCCAACCCTGACAATTCTACGATTCTATGAGCACAATATATTCTGGTATAAAAACATGTTTTTGCTTGGTTTTGCTCTTTCTTTGCTTGGTTATTTAATCTGACCCATTGCAGTTGCACTTTAATGGTGGGGACTTGGCAGCAAACCAGATCCTTTTCAACCTGAGAGACAGGATCTGTAAATCATGAGGTTGTGCTTTTCTTACTAAGTGGGTCTGTTCCTTCCAGCTGAGTTTAAAAACACTCTGTTATGTTGAATTGTTAAGTTAAATCATGCAAAACTTAAGGTTACATCAGCTACAGGGATTTAAAAAATGATGCATTGCACTTTTTGTCATCAGCATTATCTGTGACTGGAATCTTCACTATATACTGGCTGCAGTATATATCACAATGGAATATTGAGCTTTCTTACACAAATCTGAAGTCAATGCCAATTGATAGCTCTTTAAATGATATGGCCATAAGTCCACACAAAAGATAATAAGCATGAAATTCACCCCAACTTCTCTGTGTGGCCATAAGACCTCATTTCTCTGAGACAAAGAAGGGAAAGAAAATGCTGTACTTCTGTTGTGGTTTGAAATACTCTGTTTGGAAGCCCACTGTTTTGCACTCAGTTTTTCCACTTCTAGTTAAGTTCTGCAAAATTTTTTTTTTTTATTTTTTTTTTTAAGAGCACTGCACTGGATTTTTACTGGAAAAGATCCACCCCTGTTCAAACATGCCCTGGTGTGAGATTACCTGTTGGTAGTATTGTAGATCATGTCCAAGTCCCTTCCCTGATCATACTGATATTTTTGTATCTAGCCCTAGGAAATGCTCGTCAGTATCGTAGCTGAGCTGTTGACCAGTTCTGAATCTCTGCCAGGGACTGAAGTGTTCTCTGCATAAGACCTACAAGAATTTGAGCTCTGGAATCCCCATGACAGTCAAAATTATATATATCAGCACCAGTTATTTTAAATAACTAGTCAGAAGTGCTCCAATTTCAGATTAGGCTGTGTAATTAGTTGGAGGGAAGGGAAAGCACAAGTCCTCAGCTTGTCCTACTTTAGTCAGATTTCCCCTTCTTCTTCAGCAAATTCCCCACAGGTGAAAGAAGCACTCACTCCCTGTCTGGGCACATTGCTTCTCTTTTGTTAAAGGTGCACCATTGTGCTGTGTGGAGAGTAAGACCAGTCATACTGGGAAGGATTGTGATTCGGTTGGATGAAATTGGTCCCTTGGGAATTTACATATAGTGCCATTAAGTATATAGAGTCTAATAAGACTGATTTCTTAAGCCAGACTTGGTCTAGGTATGTATAGAACTGTGAATATTAAGAATTTAATTCTGTTTGGTATACAAAAAATTATGTTCTAAGTTAAGCAGCTCATGAGTTATTATTCTGAAGCACCATTTTAGAGATAGATTCCTATAACATTTTTAAGTCTCCTTTAATCACTGAAAGTCTTTCTTTGGATTTGGTCCTTTGTTTCTTTGAAGTACTAAGCTTTGTTGGTAAAAGGATATGTGTCTTCTATATCTCAAAGGCATGTGGTAGGGACAGACAAATAACCATGATAAGTTGATCTGCTGTGATGTGGCCATAAGAAGCATCTAAATGGCTAGATTGATATATAGAAGATAACTTGCCTAGAAGTTATCTCCAACAACACTATCAAAGTCTATAAAGTTTCCTGCAAGGAAATAGATTTGTGACATATTAAGGTAACGTTATCTCAGCAGGAAATGAATCTTGCAAAACAATTTTAATCAATACACTGATCATCAGTATTCAAGACTTCTATGCCTATTGTTTATTCAAATATTGACTGAAACACTTCATCACAAGAAAGGGTCTGCTTTCAATGTAGCACTACAAAAAAGTTTTGCTAAGAGATTCTGATCTATATTCTGACCACCATGTTTAATACATATCAATTATTCATAGTGAAGTCTGGTGCTTAATTGGTTGTTTTGAAGAGGCAAACAATGTTTTGATTAATTTGAGATTTTGAAAGCAGTCTTGTGTATGTAGTGTTTTGTATCTTCAGATCAAAATGGTCTGTTATGTTCCCCCAAAATAGGTGAAATGTGGACATTTATGACCTTTTATATTCTAAGATTTTATAAATGCTGACTTTTTATTTATTAAGTTTATTTTTAAAATAAATTATAAGCATAGCTCCTTTTTTTTTTTTGCTAAGACATTTTAAGCTAATATAAAGAAACATTAGAACTGCAGAAGAAATTGGCATACCTCAGGAATTCAATTCAGGGGGACGCTGTCATTAAATGCCTTATGCTGACCCAAACCAAAATATATTATTTATTTTTAAGTTTAACTTTTCAGTTTTATAGATGACAGAGATGTTGTAGATGAGACGAGATTATGCATGTGTCTTGATACACAGCTGTCAATTAATTGTACAAAAATTAAGTACAGGGTTAAGACAAACTAGCTGTTGCTTTGTGTTTATGTTAAAAAATAGGACAGTGGACTTCATCATGCATAAAAAACAAAGCAATATTCAACAGGTCTTTTATCCTGTGGAGAGATTTGTAGCTTTGGAAGGATGTTAAAAAAAGATTTTGTGGGTAGTATATGAAACTAAACTGGATAAGTCTTCTATTAGGTTTGAGAGGCCTCTATCTATTTGTATGTACATTGTGTACTTGAAGAATGAAGGAAATTGCCTGATGTGATTGACACCAGTCTGGTCTCTTTTCACATGAGCATAGCACAATGTAAGCAGCTGTCATTTTCTATCTAGATTACGCATCAGGGCAGTATGTGAAATATGATGTGCCGTCCTTTTCCACAAGATGTAAAACCATAATCCAATCCCTTATAAACCTCGCTTTCTTGGATGGGCAATCAGGTCCACAGAGAGTGCTGAGCAGACTAGGTGTCAGCCTGGCTAAGGACTCTTTATGTCTCTCCTACAGCTTTTCCAGTCCCTTGCACTGCAGGCTCCACACACTGCTAACCACAGATACTTTAAAAAGGAAGGCCAGTATGTGCCAAAGACTCTATCTTTTACTTCTATTGCTTCTGTCCTACTGCTCTTAATTATGCTCAGTACACCTCAACTTCTGCAGATTTCCAGCAGAGCTCTGCCTCCTCCTGACAATTCTCTTTTATAGCAATGTGATTACTTAATACCCACATATGGGAAAACTTAGCTATTCACGATCAGAAACACTCTGTCATAATTTGTTGAACAAAGTCCATCTTTATCTGCATTCACGAAATTGTTCCTGCTGCATCCATAAGTTTCTCCTTCCCTTCATGTTATTTTAATATGTATGACAGAGGGGTGAGTAGAAAGATGCACATAGAAGACAAATGGAAATAAGATCTCATAGGACAGAAGCAGGAAACAGTTTAAGAACACATCCCAGTAGCCAACAACAATATTGATCATTGGAGTTCATGTAATGTCTAGGGCAGAAATGGGTATTTGAGTGCCTGTCTTCCTCGTTATTGAATCCCAGTTTTGCGATATCATTGACATCTATACACTTATATAGCACACTCATCTCTTGATGCACTTAGAATTTTTCAACATACAAGGTTCTGCAGATAAAATGCAGTCTGTCTAAACATAGTCATTCCTCCAGAGGAGGCTGCAATGCCAAAAGCCACTTAGGATGCACAGGGATTTTTAGAACCTTTATAATCTCTGAAAGCATGGACTTTGTAGAAGGCAGTGATTTAGAAGAATCACAGAAGGATATATGTTCCTCTGATCACTTTGTCTCAAGAAGAGATTGCTTGACTCTGCTATTGAAATTAAATTGTTGTGTAATGTGAGCTTAGTTGTAATTGTTCCATATGCTAACACTTCTTAATGTTATAAATTAAAGAATCTTTAAATTGTGCTGATATAACATAAACACAAAATATCTGGGCACTACAACTTATCCTTCGACATATAGGAGTCTATCCTGAGCTTTGTAGAATGGACTCTGGTTAAAGCTAAAATTGTAAAACTTCTGTTTAAATCAGGCATCTTTTGAAAAGCAGTATTTCTACAACTGCCTGAAGTTTTATCTTTAAGATCTGAAATTTTAAACACGATTTATATGGTAATATAATAGTCTGTGGATTTTTTTGCAGTATGCCACATGGAAAAGGAATACTAGCGTTCAGTACAATTTTTTCCACACTGCTCACAATACTGAGCATGGAAGAAAAATGGAGCTGTTATAAGTACATTATATTTCACTCTGCTGCATATGATAGCTGTTAGTCACACAATTTAGTGTAGAGGGAAAAGCCTAATTTTTGTCTTCTTAGCTTCCTCTCCAAACTCCTCAAAATTCCTCTTAAATGCACACAGTTGTTGGTCCTGCCAAAACCTTATATTACCACTGGTGCCTCTTATCTTCAAAGTCTTTGCTTCACCCTGTCTGTCTCACAGTCGGAGAGGAGCTGTTTCCCTGAGGGTTTTGCTTTGCAGACTTCAGTCCTACAAGATGGCTTGTCTGGAGTCCTGGTAAGAGAAGCTTCCCCCTCTCAGGTGTTGACAGGTCATCTAAAATATGAGATATGCTCAGGCAGGCAAGAATAGACATCAGCAAAGGGGAAAAAATACAAGATGAACTGAGATGAGTCACTACGCATCTCCACTTTGTGCAGCTTTTAAAAATGCAGCTTTTACAAATGCAGACATAAAGAGGAGAAGGATGCTTGGTAGATAAGAAGACAACTGCTTGAGCTTTAGTAATTTTTGTGGAAAAATGTAGTCCTGAACACAGGAAAATGAAGAGGGACTAGGAAGATAATTGAGTCAATGATTTTAGAACCAGAGGCATTAAAATATAGACAGTGTATCTAGTTACTAATATTTCACTACTTCTTCTCACCTAAGTTCTCTTGAGCTACGTGTCATGTGGTCTGGCAGTAAGAACTATTTCCTTTCTCTCTCCCAAAAGAATGTTCAAAGTAACTAAGAGGTGATGTGGCAGGCAGCTGAGACAGAGAAAGATAGTGGGACAGAGCTGTGAGGAAGATGTGTTGCAAACATTAAAGAGTATTTTGGAAAATGTGATGATAGATATAGAATTATTAAGCTTGCATCTACAACACTCATTTTCTTTTGAAGACTGGCTTTTCGCAGTAGCCATTGGTATTCAAAATAACGTGGGTCTTCTGGATTTAGTTTCGTAGTATTTTTTTACATAGCTTATAGCTTGAAGATACAGTTCTAATATAGTTTCTGAATCAGGAAATTAATTTTCTTTCCTACTCCAGGAAAATAACCTCAAATTAAACTCAGCAGCAGACCCTTATCTAGCCCCAAACCCAATGTTCTTGTTGATCAACCAGGAGAGGTCTATTGTTTTTTGGACTCCCTTGCAGGCACACTGAGTTCTGGGGCTGTCTCATGGGCTGGTATCTGTCATGCACTGAGAGCCTCAGGGCTCAGCCTGGATGACCTCAGCAGTCCCTTCTGGCCCTGCAGTCTCTGAAGTGCTCCACTTACCACAGGAGTAACTGCAGCTGTTTCTTTCAAACTTCTAAAGTTAATGAACAGCTGAGTAATATCAGCAAAATAACCTCAACAAGTACTACTTGTCATCTGTATGGATTAGTATAAAGGTATGTTTTGAACCAGTGTGTGGTAAGTAACGTCTTCCACTTCTGGACTTTTCTGTTGGGATAGGAGGTACATTCAGGAAAAAACAAAGCCAGTAATTACTACATATATTCAAAACATTGAAAAAAGAGCTCTTGACATAGGTGTCAGACTACAAAAGACAGGAGTTTGATTGATTATAAGGTGGAATAAGCCAATTCAGGAGTAAACATAGAGTGACAAGATTATTTTTGCAATGATACAGAGGCAAAAAAAACCCAACTAAATCAAAACTCAGCTAATGTATCAGAATTCTGGAAAAGGATTTACAAAGAGAGCAAAATTTTAACATTTAAATAAATAGAAGTCTACTAAAGAAAGTGACTTTCTTTTGTTTGTACACAAATCTGGAGCACTAAAGCTAACTGAGAAATTGATTAGAATCAGCATAGCGTAGAACAGAGTACTGAGCAGAAGGGAAAGATCATCACTTGGACCTGCTGGCTGCACTTGCTGATGCAGCCACCAATGCTGTTGGTCATTTCTGCTGCTGGGGCTTACTGCTGGATCAGGTTACCTTGCTGCCCACCAGGACCCCTGTCCCTTCCTTTCCCACAGATCTGGTTCCCAGACTGCTGTGGTGGTTATTGCTATCCAGCTGCAGGATGTTTATGAGGTTCCTCTTGGCTCATTTCTCCAGCCTCCACGTATTGACCATCCCCTCTAATTTGGGGTTGCCCACAAACTTGCCGAGATGGCAACCCTTCCATTCATCTAGGCCATTAATGAAGACATTGAACAAGTATTGGTCCCAGAATTGTGTTTGTTTCTGAAATGGTATAAACCACTTTATCTTCATTTTCCTTTCTTCTGCAATCTGACAGCTATGTCTACAGGCATTTTTCTAGTGCTTTTGAATTGATCTCATACTTTTCCTATAAACCACTATCACCGGCTCAGACTTGGATCGAGAGATATTATTCACAGCCTAACTTTAGACATCACTTTTGCTGCTCAGAAAAGACACAAGTAAGATTGAAAATATACAAAACCAGCAATCCTTGCAAAAAACATACATTAATCAGCAGTCATTGTCTCCTCAATAGGATATTAGATGTGGAAGAAAATATTAGTGAATATGACCCCTAAGAAAAATTTATGCCAATGGATTTGCCAGGGTACCCTTAGAAACACTCAGAATTTACCAGGGATCATTTTCAGGATTATCAAAGCTTACAGAAAGTAACTTTTTCCAAACGGGCAAGCTGAGGACACAGAAGAATTAAAAGATACGGCCAAGTTCACCCTGTGAAGCTATGATGGCATGAGACAGGTATTGGCCAACATTGCTTTCCCACACAACAGCAACCATTTAGTGTAATAATACTGTAATACAAGGTTTCTATTTTTTGAACAATCTCTAAAAAGAGATACCTTTTCATATTAGACATTACAAAGCATGCATTTGAGATGCCTGACAAGGAATGACTTTTCCTAAATTAGAGATACAGACCAGTTTTGTTGTATATAGAATAGTATGTAGCAAAGGTAATAAACTAAATTTGGGTATTCAGAAAATGTGAAAAAATACACACCTTTTGAGTCATTGATAGCTATGCTAAATAACTGGAAAGATTTTATTGTTTCCTGACAAAACAATACAGGTGCCTGTAAAAAAGCCTCCCAGCGTTGTGCTACATTAATAAATGATAAATTCTTCCACTTCTTTTTTTTAAATGCTCCCATATTTTCCTATAAAACACTGTGATTCAAGCTCATCTGCTGAGTAACAGGTAACAGATAAATCCACTGGGTACAGGCAAAAATGAAAATGCAGGGTAGATATTGTATTCATGGCACCAGAGCATAATAACCAAGGTGTGAGCTGGTTTGACATACTCTCTCTGACAACTCACACTAATGTTTATACTGGCACATTGAATCAGAAGCCTAAACCAAGATCTGGAGGAGCACAATCACCCACTCAAAAGGATATAAAATAATTAAACTTGAACTTAATGCTTACTGAAACAGATAAATTAGTGATTATTTCTATTCTTAAAGAGGATAGCTGGCCTTTGCCTGGGAAAGCATTGTCAATGATCTACCATGTCTAGTAGCACATCAGCATGTGTATTGTGCCTGTGACGCATGAAAAAATGGCTTAAAATCAGAACCAATATATTATCTGACCAGCAGTACCAGTAACTGTGCTGCTTTTAAACAGCAACCAAAAATTAGTCTACTCCAGGACGCTACTGCACTGTCTTTATAAAATGTCTCCTAGCATTTAACTAATGGTATGCCAAAGAGGAATATTTTAGTCTGAGTCTTGCTTGGACTATCTATGATTGACGTGATTTGACATCATGTCCTTTTTAATATCATTGCTATATCTTACTCAGTTTTTTCACTCTTCTGGCACTATTAAGTGCACTAAATCTGATTTTATTCCTATGAAAGTGCATTGGGTGCAGGTGCCCAGGCATCTGGGGAGCTGCTGGGGCAGCCTCTGTGAGGAGAGGCTGGGGCTGCCCCATGCTAGACAGCTGATTCTAGCCCCCTCCAACTGACCCACTACAGGGCAGAGCTGAGAAGAAAGGTGTAATCAATTTTCACCAAGTGAAGCCTGTTTTACCTGTGAAAATAACTGGTCAGCAGTCTCCCTTGTCTTGGTCTTGACCCATGAGCTTTCTCATCCTGTATCATCCCCTGTCCTGTCGAGGAGAGAGAGTGAGAGCAGCTGGGTGGATACTTGTCTGTTAGACAAGGCTAACCCACAAAAAATGCTTTTCACAAAGAGGAGTTTCCAAAGATACTTCATTTCAGGGGAAAACCAGAAATTCTGCATCAGAAGAATATACAATTTTTGAAATGTACTTTTTGTCTTTATATTAATTATTATTGCAATATTTCATGGCAAGTAAGCATTATTGCTGTAAAATGTGCACCTCCTATCATATTAAATGTCATTACATTGTGACACATTGTACCAGCAGCAATATAAATATATCATTATATATGTAATATCATACTATGGCATAATATAATTATTGATAATTCTTTTATATTTTATTATTATTTTGGCTGGATATTTGCAAATACTACCTGAAGACAGTGAGCATTTATACTGCATTAAGCCCTTCCATTTATATCCCTAAATTGGCAGCTTATTTGCCCTAAGATCTCTTTTCAGGGAGTAGTGAGGTAGGAGCATATTAGAGAATTTCAAGCTTCTGCTCTTACTTTGCAGTTATGCATCTCTGTCCATGAACTATATTGACAGAAAGAGACTAGACTCATAAATCAGGTTTTTAATGTTACATGGCATGAATACTCCAGTTACCCTGAAGGAAGTGAGACAGATACTGTTTTCATTATAAAAATCCTCCCAAAAAAAGGTACTGGAAGTTGCTGTTCATGTAATTAATACATTTTGAGTTTATCTTAGTTTGTATTTGAAGAGACAAAGTGTTTTATTACAGTAAATACAGGAGACATTCACATCCAGAAAATCAGTAGTTTCAATCAGTAGTAAGAAACAGCTGCCCTTTAAAGTGTGAGATATGTAACAAAGTCCAGCAATATTTTTAGATTAATGTGAACTACTGCTGATTGATGCACTATTCCATACTGTCATAAGAAAACAGAAAAATAAATTAACAGAAAAAAAAGGACAGAAAAAATGAAGTCACTTTGAAGGGATAATTCCACTTAAAACTGGCATTCTTTAAAATAAAACAATTTTATCTCAAAGCATTCATCTAAGAACAATTTAATTTACAAAGGAAGAATGAAATCAATGTAACTTTCTGAAAAATGACTGAATTGATAATAAAAAGTTTAACAAAAATTTTACTACAAGGTTTTGTACAGATCATCAGTCAGGTTGACATCTCAAATAAATAATCCAGTTATTTTTTAAGAATGTGAGATCCCAGTCTTTGGAATGACCTACAGTTTTTTTCTAGCATCATGACATTAAAAGTAGATATACTTTTTATGCTTGTATTCAGATTATTTTCCTCTTCATTGCTTGATTGTCAGAATGTTAATTCTGTCCAAATTTGGTTTTGCATATTGGTTTACGCTCTAAAAAAAAAATTATTTGTCTTTCCATGCTTGCCAGGTTTTATAAATAAACTAACGGGAAAAAAAATCAACTCACAGGCATGTTTTTGTTTGACATACATCTTCCTATAGAGCAAACAGATACACTTAAAGGGCTGGGTTTTCCCTTCTGTATTGCTATCAAATGCAGTGGCTTATTGTAGACCAAGGAACACAAAGGGAAGCAATATACAGAAGCTGTATTAGGACTCAGATATTGACTTTACAGTACTCTGCAACTGAACCAATGCAGATAAAATAGGCTGTAGGATTTCCAGGTCACTGGTCATCAAAGAATATTTATTAGGTCCTGGGCTATTTAAGAATCTGACATAACTGTTTTTTTCTGATTGAAATCTCATTCATTTCTTGTTGTCTATCTCCAACTGAATGTGCTTATTGTACGTGACCATTGTATCTAATGTTTTTCTTTTTTGGGGTCCAGTTTGTTTCTTAATTTTTAAAAAGTATGATATGTGAAACAGATCATAAAAATGATACTAGTTTCATTTCACTTATAACACTATTTTTTGATTGCTCCCTAAACTGCAGCTTTTTTTTCTTGTTCTTTTTTTTTCTTCTCTACTTCTGCTTTTGTCCTCTTTCTTTCCTGTCTTTTTCTGAAATCCCAAGCATTTTCATCCAAATGATTAGTAAATCATAGCACATTTAGACTGTAAGTCATGTTCATTGATCCTGTACAGCTACTTACCAAGCACATCTAATAAAGCCACAGAATGTTGTTTTCTTTTTAGGAAAATCATGCAGTTATGAAATCAGACTTAAAGGTTAGCATCTGTTTCCCTGAAATGTTGAAATATTACAATTTTTCATATATTCATTATTATCTTACTCTTTTGAGACATACTTCTTTTCTTCTCTAGGGTTACCAAAGAGGGTATGAAGTTAGCGGTTTTAGTATCAACGTACTTGATGGCAGACACACATTTGGAGGAAATCAGAACTAGAATTTTGTCATTATAATACAATGCTTAAAATGTGTCCTATAGACATACAGTACAAAAATATAGGCTAATTAGCTTTAATTTTAATCAATTTTAGTCAAATGGAAAATCCTGGATTTGTAAAAAATACTTTTAAGTAAAAATGTAGAAAGGGGATACTGTTGAGAACAGTGAAGAAAATTTTAAAAGTAGCCATTGCATCTTTGGTTGCACGGTAACACTAGAATGTTAAAATACTGACTCTTAAAGAGACATCACACTTAGCTGAGGAACAAAACGCATCTAAGAGTAACTTTCAGCATGTGGTGGGTGCTTCAGTTTATCTAGAAATTCTAAGAAAGACTTTTAAAAAATGAGTAAGTTATTTCAGAGAAAACCATACAATTTTCCCAGTTGTATATTATTTTGATAGCCCTTACTGTTAGACAGAAGAACACAAAGACACTTCAATCCTAAAAACTCTCAGAGTTGAAAATACATCCTGTTCACCAAGTGCAGGCATGTTTCTAAAGTGTGTTTAGGCAGTGCAACCTTCAAGCACTGCCCAGTGTGCTGTTCAGAAGTGTTTTCATGCTCCCAGTGTGCCCTCCCATCTCTCCTTCATGTGCTGTGGACACCTATCGGATGGGTCTGGCAGGCATGAATCATTCCCACCAGCTGTCTGACCATTCCCAGGTTTGTTCCAAATGGAAAGCCAACATGCACAGTTGTTTTTTTTTTTCTGCCAATCCCCTGTTTGGTGTTTTGATTTTTCATTATGCTTACCAGTCTGCCATGGAAATTTCAGAAAATACCTCATCTTTCAGCCTTCACAACACTGAAAATGAACAGAGTTAAAAACATAGAATACTTTGACATCCCTTCTGCTTCTGCAGCTGGAGAGGTGGATTTTTATGCTGTGGTGTTATCTTCTTTCAGGTTAGGTTGCCTCTGCTTCCTGAGGTTCTGTACTCTTTGGCAGAGACACAGTGTCAGCACTGCTGCCTCTCATCACCTGATGGGTGAGCCAAATATCAGTAGCAAATTGTCTGCACAGCATAATGATTTTTTTAAAATGCAAGATTTCACCTTAAAATAATGACTGTTTTAATCCTCATTCTTTAGAGAGTCAGGCAAACTGTTTTAAATGTGTCATACTGTATGATCTCACAGCCCAGGGCTGTATGAGTTGTGTGTTAAGGCACAATTTCACCTTTAAATGAAATGCAATGTACATGAGGAAAAGGGCAACTGTAAGAGAAAAAGAGAGCAGATTAATTTTGTTAAGGCGGCAGTGACTGGCATATCCTAAGAAATCAGCAATTTACCTATTCTCATTGTGTTGTTTAAATCTCTACCAGATTAAACTTGAATGTCCTCACTGACAAGGATGGGGATCCTTGGAAGTCCAGTTAAAGGGATTTTCATAGAACTGGACTTGCTTTCCACATGTAACTAAATAGACAAGATGCAATAAGACACAGAGTCTTGAAACGGAATATAAAAGAAAAAGAAAATAGAGAAGTTGGATTAGTAGTAGCTGATCAAAAAAATTCACATTTCTGATGAGGCAAATATTTATATTTTGGATACTTACTCAAACCTTGGACACTGTATGAACCTGTGAAGTCTGCAGAACATCACATGTGCAATATGGTTTATGAATATCTGACATAGATTATTTAGAGAGGTAGATTCATAGAATCATAAAATTGTCAGGGTTGGAAGGGTCCTTAAAGATCATCTAGTTCCAACCCCCCTGCCAATGGCAGGGACACCTCCCACTAGAGCAGGCTGCTCAGAGCCCCATCCAGCCTGGGCTTAAAAACTTCCAAGGATGGGGCTTCCACCACCTCTCTGGGCAACCTGTTCCAGTGTCTCACTACCCTCATGCTGAAGAAATTCTTCCTAATGTCTAACCTGAATCGACTTATCTCTAGTTTTAATCCATCCATTCAATTCTTGCATGAACTGGATCCTAAGGGTTAAAAGATCCAATCCCTAAGGGGCAACATTCTACCTTGAGATCCTAGCTAGCAGAAAGACACAGGAAAATAGGAGTCTGAAAAGGAAACTTCTGGCTATTTCCAGAGCCTGAAGCAATATTTGATTTATCTCTACTGTTCAACGTGGATGAAATTTGAAGACAGTATTTATAATTTTAGACACATTTAGCCAACTTACAAAGGCTTTTCCCCTCAAATGTAAAAACAGTAACTTCCATGGAAAATTAATCCAATTATTATATCTCAGAAAAAAAAATAAATTAAACTGACGGTGTTATATATTTAATGGCATCAGTTACAGTATGATTACCAGCATGTCATAACAGTTAAAGATGGACTGTGTCAACAGTCCTTTAACTTGGGAAAATAAACAAAGGTAATAAATACTATGCCCAAGCTTCAAGGATATTTGAGACCCCTCAGTAAGTGATAACTGTTTTCAAATTTAGATATTACGTTTATGTGAAAAAAATGAGCCCCTAATATTTGCCTAAAATATTTGTGGGTCACTTTTTCCTGTGCAAATGGCTAAAATAGCAAACAAAAACCCCAGAACAACAACAAAAAGTTAGGGTTTTTTTTAATCAGTTCAGGAGTTACGGTGACTTAGAGAGCGAAATTCCATTCTTTGCCAAAGAAGATAAAAGAGTAGGTCATGAGGATTAAGTGATTAGAAAAAATTAAAATGAATGGTTTCACTCAGAGCTCCATGAAGCCTACACAGTTTTCCATTCATTTTAGGCCCTCTGATGATACAATCTAGCTTTACAGAAATGTTATCTTTATACATACTCATTCAATAAATAATATTATAACTGTTTAAAAGTATATACTGAATGAATGCAGTTGTATCGGAAATGTGTTCAATGGCCACAGTTCCAGCTGATGACAGAATCTCAGCTTGTTTAGTGATGCTGAATTAAAAGGAAACAAATCAAGAGCTGTAAGAAGTCATCAAAAGCAAGATAGAAGTGACCAGGTTTCTGTGGAATTAACACACAGAAAAATACTTAAAAGTAAATAATTAAAATAAAAAAAAACATAAGTAGAGAATATTAAATTTGAGAGCAACACACATGCCCTGACTCTGTCTTACCGAGTGATGCAACAATAGTTATCAAAAGTTCAAAAGCACCAGCAGAGAAAGAAAATTTAAAAAGATAGCTCTATGTGTGTAAAATATGATAATTCTGGTGTATGTAGCTGAAAATTCATTGAATTTTAAAAAACGGATACTGAATAAAACTGAGTACAACCACCATTCCACTTAGGTTCTTATTTATTGCTATACTGGTGACCCTTCCATTTCCTATTAGAAAGCATAAGTAGAAAAAAGGCAGTTACAGTGGAAGGAACAGAAAGTTATAGAAACACTGGCTGCAGGTTGTGTGTCTCTTTTCTCATTTTCTATCATATGTGGTAAAGTATTCAAATAGAGAGCAATTAAGCAGTCATCATGTACACTTACCTTCTTTTAGTGTCAACTACTGTCTGGTCTCAACAGAGGTGAATGCCAAGGGGGCTTGGAGCAAGGAGGGGCATTGCACAAGTTCCCTACAAATGTGTTATACAAGTTCAAAAAAGATCAGGTTCTTGGTTTTGCCAACCTACTGCTGCATGAATGTCAACACCTTGGTTAAAATCTACTGACTGTCTTGATGATATTAATATCTTTAGATAACAAAATGATAAACGATCTAGAAAAGATCAGATTAAGGAAATAATTCCAAGGTGTCCTCTGTCTCCAAAAAGAAACATGATTTCTGTACCTTAGACAGAAATAAAAGAGACTATTGGCATTTGTGTCCCTGTTGAACACATAGGTAATTTGCGAATGCAAAAGAAATTTTGCATGTGATTCCAGATGAAGACCTAGGTAAAACGGTGAAGAGAAAGTTTAGTTTTGCTCTATTTGTCTTAACCACTTGTAGTTTGTTGGGTTTTCTTCTCTTTCTTTCAGTGAATTTACAGCTTTGATATCTCTGTTAAAATAATTTTATAAAGAAATCTTGAAACTTATTTCAGTTTGCAGTTGATACTGCAGAAAGGTATTGTTGTGTGCAATTATACAGGCATGGACTAATGAACTGAGGCAGTTACTAACAGCCATGCAACAGTCCTAAAACCAGAAAAGCCATTTAAGCACTGAAAAGAGAAAAAGTGAATAGTCAGCAATGGAACACAGTTTCTACTAGAGTACTGCAGTTGGAGTGGGTCTAGAGGAGGGCCACAAAAATGATCAGATGGCTGAAATACCTATTGTATGAAGAAAAGCTGAGAGGTTGAGGTTGTTTAACCTGAAGAAGGCTCCAGGGACATGTTATTGCTATTTTTCAGTAATTAAAGAGGGCCTATAAGCAAGATGGAGACAAAGTTTTTATCAGGGCCTGTTGGAGCAGGATGAGGGGTAACAGTTTCAAACCAAAAAAGGGCATATTTACACTAGATACGAGGACAAAAATTTTTGCAATGAGGGTGGTGAAATACTGGAACAGGTTGCCCAGAGAGGTGGTAGAAGCCTCATGACTGGAAACATTCAAGCTCAGGTAGGACTGGTCTCTGAGCAACCTGATATCCTTGAAGATGCAGTGGGGTTGGACTAGATGACCTTTAAAGATCCCTTCTAACCCAAACTATTTTATGATTCTATGATCTTGGTTCTCTCTTTGCTTTTTAAGCATTTGCTTTAAACTTGCATACCCTGAGCCTGATATATTTCAATCACAGTAGAATAATAATTTTTAAAGTGGGAGATAGCACAGAGAGTTTTGTTTCAGCAATTCAGGCCTGATGTGAGAGTGCATTAGGCAAGGAAAGGGAGGTCCATCCTTGCTACATCAAGCATTATGGGTATGAGTGACAGATTCTTAATTCCCAAAAGACCATTTTCACCACTTGTTTATCAGAGGAGAAATCCTACATTAAATTAGCACCTGAATTGGATAGTTGCTACCAGCATGGTAGTTTTCAGCCTGAAGAAGAGGAGACTCAGGGAAGACCTCGTCACTCTCTACAACTAGTAGTTGTAGGCAGGTAGGGGCTGGACTCCTCTCCCAGGCAACCAGTGACAGGACGAGAGGACATGGCCTGAAGCTGTGCCAGGGGAGGTTTAGGTTAGATATTAGGAAGCACTTCCTTAAGGAAAGGGTCATTGAACACTGGAATGGAATGCCCAGGGAGGTGGTGGAATTGCCATCCCTCGTGGTGTTTAAAGAAAGATTGGATGTGACACTTAGTGACACAGTCTAGCTAGGTGTTGTGGTGTTAGGTCTTAGGCTGGACTTGATGATCTCAAAGGTCTTTTCCAGCCTCAATGATAATTCTGCGTAATTCTGTGTAATTTTAAATGGATACTTCATAAAATGCTAATATATATCCTTATAATATTATGTTATGTACTCCTTTACTGAACTTCACATGACATCTATTGCTGTTTGTACCCATGATGCTAAGGAATATTCTGGGAGAGAACAACTGGTGCTGATGTTACTGGGAATGTATTCATTTTATGATTGCATCAGACAATTACATTGTCTGTCTTATGAATGTCTCCAGTTTCAAGTTTCAAAGGAGTTAACATTCTTGGCCATAAATACTTGCAAATGAATTTGTAAAGACTCAGGAAAGGAGGTTGTGTAGTTCTCATTTTGCCTTATTTTTTCTCTACTGTTTTAGAATATTAAGCTGGCTATTCCCATCACATGTAATATATGTCACTGCAAATTGCAGTGCATTGCAAATGGCTACTTGTACAGCTAGGGACTATTTTGTCAATTGTCAGTCAAAGAACAAGGACATCTCCTAAGACACCAAGGCAATACCACACTGGATATATGTGAGATAACATAAAGCTCTGCCAAATAAGGAAATTGCCTTTTTTTTTTTTTTTTTTCCCTCCTTATAGAGATATTAATTACTTATTCAGAGCAGTTGGGTTGGGTTGGTTTATTTGTGTTCTTTTTTTTGTGAGAGTAGGAAATGACAAAATGATAAATTTTTGTCATGCCTTAACTAATATCATGTAAGATTTATGAAAAGCATGGCTCATCTGACATGATTTTAAACCTACAGAACATTCTGGAATAAAAATAGCCTTATTAATTAAGAATTAAGATGCTAAATCCTGTTTCCTTTCAATGACATATTTTAGAAAAGGATGCATGAACTAATTTCCAGTACTGCAAAACAAAGGAATCTAATCAGATTTTAATTTCTTCATACGAATGGCTTGCCTATCCCTGAATGATCTCAGTAATGGAGTTTTTTTAAATAATGGCTTTTTAATAATATTTTGATGTCATAGGTTCAGGTAAGATCAGTATACTTCTCCCCTTTACAAATTCTCTTAAATCATCCATAACGATTCTAAGCAGAATTTCTCATCCATACATGTAATTGTACAGACTAAATTTCCCTCTCTTTAGCACAGTAAGATAACAATAACCATTAATTTGTGAAATAAGTAATTTTAACCCTATTTCGGAAGGAAGCCATCCTAAAGGAATATTCTCCATCAAAGTTCTTAAATGAGAAGTACCAAAAGACACTAACTAAATGAGCCGTTTTTACTATTTACTTCTTTGGCTTGGCTTTTCACTACCATTTTCTTTCTTAAATCGTAATATAACCACAGTCAGCAGCTTCAATTACTGAATTTACCTGTGGTGGAGATGTTCTCTATAATCTGATAAGGTGCTCCCAGGGTTAAAAGAGGGGGACCTCCTTTAGCAAGGGGATTATATCAATTCACATTTGCAAGGTTAATTTCATGTGGAAAAGATCTGAAAAAATGACTCTGCTAGCTAAGCCTTGAGATGAGTCACAAGGATTCTTTTCTCTCCCCTCTTGGCTTATGGATTGCTGTACAATTAAAAGCCAGACACTCTAAACTAAATCAAAGCTGCAACAGTTACATAATAAACCTGGTATTACAGATTCAGTGGTCTCCAGGATCTGGTCCAAGGTCTCTAGTGAAAATACCAATGCTGGTGCTCTCTTTGCACAATGATACATGTCAGGATCAAACATTAGAGCATCCAATTTGAACAAGCATCTCAGCTGATAAGTTCAAGCAGAACAAAGATAAAGTCACCATCTTTTTTTCTTCCTTTTGACAGAATAAAACAAATCCAGCAAGAACTGAAAGAGAAAATGGTTTGTGAGTTGCTATTCAGTAGCTATGATCACTGATTAAGGTAACTGACACACTGTCATGTGGCCTCAGCAATCTTTTCTCAAAGAGAGTCCTTGAAAAATAATGGCATTTTAAAGTTTTCTAAAAATATGATTTTTTTAATAAAAAAAAGTTGTTTGTTTTTTTGTTTTTTGTTTTTTTTTTTTTGTCCAGTTTGCTCTGGCTTTTAACAGAGTGAATTTACTAACATTTTACTGATCTGGAGACCAATAACATATCATGACAGCATGGCCTTTAAAGTAAAAGGTATGAATTCGTGTGCCATCAACTGTGTCTGTAAAAGACAGCAGACATAAAGATCACTGTGAAGAAAAAACCATACCTCTCAGATACATAATTTGCAAGGTATTTTCAACTGTGGATTTGTAACTTCAACTCCATTAATTTCCTAGGAGAAAAAGGTTTATATGGGTAGAGGAAACAGCATTAAGGAGAGCAGAACCACACTATTTTTCAGATAAACTGAAGAGAGATCCATTAAAATTTTCACAAGTGCCAGACACCTAAACAAGGGCAACAGTACAGATGTCTCCTAGCTAGCAGATTATTAAGGATGTTATGCAGATATGATAAAAGAAGCAACATGATTGAGCTGGGCCCTCGCAGCCAGGAAATGCATCAGAGAAATCCCTTACTGCAGTAAGAACAGGAGCCTGAGATCTGGTGAGTTTTGAGTTTTCAGTTTCCTTTTTTCTCTGGCTGAGTAGGATGGAGGTTCACAGGTGAGAATACACATACACACACATACAGTTGCCCCCAGAAGCTGGATTCAGACACCCAGTTTGCCCAGTAGCTGCCTTTGGATCCCAGCCTCCCTAGTCGCTGTCACCTCGGCATGTCAGCAACCCAGTTTCTGGCACCCCTGAGACCCCAGCCCCACTCCATTTGCTGGTGCTCAGACATACACGTATTTATACACAGCACGTACAGATCTGATCAGAACTCCCTTGGTCCCCAGTAGACACCCATAGACTCATCCTTGGAAAAAAACCCTCAACTCTCTGTCCATGTCACCTGCTCAACAGCTCATCTGGATGGACCACAGCTGGATGGACTCACACACTCACTTGCACACCCACATTGGCTCCCAGTACTGCATTGCAAACCCATGGGCTCTGGCCCTTATCCCACCTGTGGCTGGCATGTGGTGTCACTCACTGGGATCTCTCTGATCACTGGCTCCCAGACACATGCAGCTGTTTTCACAGGATCAAATGCTAATTCAAGTCAAAAGGGACCTCTGGTCACCTACTCCAATCCTCTGTTCCTGTCTTTTCTTTTTTTTCTAACTTTATTTCTAAATTGTAATTAAGGGCTTGATTTTCTGCTTGCCTTCATTGTCTCAATTAAATCTGTTTTCTCTTTAGGATCCTGCCACACTGCAAAGATGGGAAAGCAAGTGGCAGGGCACTGAGTACAGTTCCTGGTCATACTGGGCACCATCGGGTTTCTCGGAGTTATGTGTCTATTGCTGGGCCCTATAATATGCATACTAATTTCACAGCATCATGTCTTTGTTCACATTTATTTTCAACAGAAACTATGGAATCTCTTCTGTATAGTGAAACTCTCTTCCTCCACTTAAGATGACAAAAAGGAATACTTTATGAAAAAGTATTGAAATCACAGAATCATAGAATGTTAGGGATTGGAAGGAACCTCTAGAGATCAAGTTCAACCCCTCTGCCAAAGCAGGATCATCTACAGTATGTCGCTCAGCAATGCATCCAGACGGGTTTTGAAAGTCTCCAGAGATGGACACTCCGCAACCTCTCTGGACAGCCTGTTCCATTGCTCCCTCACCCTCACAGTACAGTTCCTCCTCACATTGAGGTGGACCCTTCTATGCTCAAGTTTATACCCATTATTCCTTGTCCTACTGCTGGGCACTACAGAAAAAAGATTGGCTCCTTCCATTTGACACCCATCCTTCAGATATTTCTAGACATTAATAAGGTCCCCTCTCAGTCTTATCTTCTCAAGACCAAACAGCCCCAGTTCCCTCAGTCTTTCTTCACAGGGGAGATGCTCAAGTCCCTTAATCACCCTTACCCAGCTCTTGGATGGACTCTTTCCAGTAGATCCCTGTCTCTCTTAAATTGGGGAGACCAAAGCTGGACACAGTATTCCAGGTGTGGTCTCACAAGGGCAGAGTAGAGGGGGAGGAGGACCTCTCTACACCTGCTGGGCACAGTTTTCTTAATGTACCCCAGGATGCCATTGGCCTTTCTGGCTGCAAGGGCACATTGCTGTCCCATGGATAACTTACTGTCCACCAGGATTCCAAGGTCTTTCTCTGTGGTGCTGCTTTCCAGCAGGTCAACCCTTAACCTCTACCGGTGCCTGGTGTTATTCCTCCCCAAATGCAGGACTCTACACTCGCCCTTATTGAACCTCATGAGGTTCACCTTCACCCAGCTCTCCAGCCTGTCCAGATTATGTTGGATAGCAGCACAGACTCCTGGTGCGTCAGCCACCCCTCCCAGTTTCGTATAATCAGCAAACTTGCCGAGGGTACACTCTATCTCCTCATCCAGGTAGTTGATGAAGATACTGAACAAAACTGGACCCAGTACTGATTCCTGGTGAACACCACTGGCCACAGGCCTCCAGCTTGACTCTGTGCTGTTGTGATGCTGATCACAACTCTCTGAACTCTGTTGTTGAGCCAGTTTTCAATCCACCTCACAGAACAATTGTCTATGTCACATTTCTTGAGGTTTTTCTATGAGGATGTTATGGAAGACAGTACCAAAAGCCTTACTGAAGTCAACGTAAATGACATCCACTGCTCTCCCTTCATCTACCCATTTGGACATGGCTTCATAGAAGGATATCAGATTAGTCAAGCAGTATTTCCCTTTGGTAAAGCCACACTGGCTACTCCTGATAACCTTCTTTTCTTCCATGTGGTTAGAGATGGCCTCCAGAATGAGCTGCTCCATCACCTTTCCAGGGATGGAGGTGAGGCTGACCAGTCTGTAGTTCTCTGCGTCTTCCCTCTTGCCCTTTTTGAGGACTGGAGTGACACTGGCTTTCTTCCAGTCATCAGGCATCTCTCCTGTTCTCTATGATTTTTCAGAAATGATGGAGAGCCGTTCAGCAACAGTTATCAGCCAGATCTCTCAGCACACGTGGATGCAACCCATCAGGGCCCATGGATTTCCGTGTTTTCAGCTTATCCAAGTGATCTCTAACCCAGTCCTGACTGACTTCCTCTCTCCAGTTCTGCTCTCTTACTTCCAGTGACTGGGGTTCCTGAGGGCTGGTTTGGGGAGTATAGGCTGAGGCAAAGAAGGCATTCAGCAGCTCTGCCATCTCTGCATCCCCTGTTACTATATATCCCACCTTATTTAGGGGTGGCCCCACCTTTTCCCTACTCCCCCTTTTCTCATTGGTGTATTTGAAAAAGCTCTTCTTGTTTCATTTCACCTCCCTGGTGAGACTAAGTTCCAAGAGAACCTTGGCCTTTCTTGTTGAGTCTCTACATACCCTGGCAGCATAGCTAGAATTCTCCCAGCTAACCAGGCCCTTTTTTCACATACTGTAAACCTCACTCTTGCATTTGAATTTTTTCAGGAGCTCCCCGTTCATCCATGCAGGTCTCCTGCCTCCTTGATTTTTTTTTTTTAAGGGAATACATTTATCTTGAGCTTGGAGGAGGTAATGTTTCAATATTAACCATCTCCCTTAGGCCCGCCTACCTTCTAGAGACCTAGCCCACGGGATATTTCTAAGTATATTTTCGAAGAGGACAACGTTAGCCCTCTTAAAGTCCAGGGCAGAAGTTCTAGTTATTACCTTACTTGTTTCCCTAGTGATATTAACCTCTAACATGTCGTGATCGCTACAGCCAAGACTATCCCCAACTATAACATCTGCAAACAGGCCTTCTCTTGTTTGTTAATACAAGA
Organism: Actenoides lindsayi; assembly: GCA_025331215.1. NCBI lineage: Eukaryota > Metazoa > Chordata > Aves > Coraciiformes > Alcedinidae > Actenoides > Actenoides lindsayi. The sequence goes on along the minus strand of WTSP01001149.1, from coordinate 6,143 downwards.
TCCAGTGTCGCACCTCTCCTCATTGGTTCTTTAACCACCTGCAGCAGAAAGTTGTCATCAATGCACTGCAGGAATCTTTTGGACTGCTTATGTCCAACTGTGTGATCTTTCCGATTCAAAATATATACACTTAAAAACATGTAGGACTACAAACAGACTGAAAAAACATCTCACTAAATCACTGCCTCAAACCCCTAGAGACTACTTGGTTGGGTGAGGGTTCCTGAGCAGGAAAGTGCAGTAAGGTTTCTCAGCAGTACCCGGGTTTCCCAGGATGACTTCCCTTAGCTGCAAGAGGAAGTTCATGTTCTCCATCAGAGTGACTGGAAGGAATGGTTGACTGCTTGCAATAACATTCCAGCCTTATGACATAAAACTTTAAATTATGTGTGGTATGTCTAAATAGCCAGTGTTCCTCCCAGGAATAATAGCACAACAATTCCTTCACACACCACTACAATTCACTTTGTCGAAGGGCAAATCTGTCAATACTGCCCAAAACTGCTTCCTTATTACACTTCTAGAGACCGTCTTTTGCAATGCTTCCTAGTAATAGCCCATGTGACATCTCAGAAACAAGTTAGTCAACTGCATTGTCAGTTACTGTCATATTTTAAAATTGGAAATGCAATACACATCTATGTCAACAGACAAGCTTATGTGTCTTACTAGGGGTAACTTACCCAGGGAATTTTTCTGATATAAAAAGCTGTATTAAAGGTGTGCTACATAAATTGCCACATCACCTCGGATACTTCAAGGTAAGCACTGCTGGAATTACCTACTGATAGTATTGTTTTATGCCTAATATTTCAATCACAACTGACATGTCACATCTCTCTGAAAATTCATCTAAGTTCTTAAAGGTCATATGTAGGTACCTAACCTAGGTGTTAAAAAAGGTGGGAATATCTAAAAAAGTATAGGAGAGCAGTATTTATGACAGAGGCAGAAGAAATTTACTTACAGTAATATGAATTATATCCCCATAGCCAGAAAAAATAAACGGTTTGGGAAAGAACAACTCTTAGTCTGACATCTGTTGTCTTATCTGTGTTGAAAGATTCCTCCTAGTAGGACTTTATAGTTGCACAACAAACTCAAAATTAAGGTAGATAAAATGCTATCAGCCACTTTAACTGATGACAGAGGCTACTTCTTCCTTACTGTTTTTACACAGATTTGATGTCCAACCTCCAACTAGTCCAAACACTCTTGAAACATGGGAGACAGATTCAAATTTTCTTCTGTACAAGCAGGAACTAATTTCATGTCTCTCTTATCCAGAGAAGCAACAAAGCCTTTTTATCAAGGAAATTTACCAATTGTTAAAACAAAAAAATTACAGTTTCATCTTCAAAGCTCTCTGCATTCCTGAAGCCATAACCCAAAGCCATCTGGAGGATGGTCCTCAGTCAACTGCCTCTGCTGGCAGTAAACCTTGTGTCCCAGCAAAAGAGAGAAAACAGTCTGAATCTATCACAAATGTGAGCTGTACTCTGCACTGTGTCTTTGGAAGCAATCAAATACATGCAATCAGGAATAAGTTGGTCCTTCTACAGGCCAGTGAAAAGAATAGAAAGATTCCCAGAGGATTCAATAGATTTTCAACTATTTTCTCAATGGAAAATATAACTGAGGAGAACTAGGGTGAAATTGTGTTTTCTGGCAAAAATGCCACAACAAAAACTCTTCCTGAGAATAGCTGATTATTTCTTTTTTTAAAGAATACATACAAGAAAAATGGTATAGAAGTATAAATTTGCATTAAAAAAATAAATTTACTTAAATAACACTTTTCATTTGTTAAAAATGTATTTGTAACTATTTTATGAAAACAGATCCTTAGGACAATTTAAATAAAAGTGATTGAAAACAGCAATTTTACCTCAGTAATAATATGTACTACTCAGGACTCTGCTTCATCTTCTGAAATAAAAATGTATAATAAATAATACTGTTTCTGGCCATATTATCAAGTGAATTCCATACCTCCTTCTTTTCATGTCAGCATAAAGTTGGCCCCGATCCTTAATAAATCCATGGATCTTGAATGGAAGGTATGAATCTGTTCTATACGGATCAGCAGGTGAAACTGTGTGTCTCAAATCATCATTTTCTTCATTTTTCACTGGCCTTTGATATCCTTCATTTGGAATATATATATATTGGTCATTCTCCTCAAGGGAGGGAGATGAAGAGTTCTTAGCCATTGGGATTGAGCTGGTGACATTCAGACCTGGCTCACTGCTGTCACCATCACCATGAACATAGTCAGTCTTTAATTCTCCAGCCTGCAGATTAAAAACAAACACTAGTAAGGGACAGTAACAGGACGTGTTGTCAGGGAACAAGGACCAGATTCATTTGCCATTTTATTTATGGTTATATGTGTTGCCTTTTTTTCCCTCTATTACTTTTTACAGCACATAAATTATTATAAGCAAGTTATATGGCTAAGAGATTCTAGACCGTGCATTACCTTTTTCCATAATTAGAGTAGAAATTAATTGGTATTTGCAAGTCTAAGGGATTTCTCACTCATATTTATACCTTTTGTTAAATGTATCAATTCATGTATTTGTAGCTTTTACTAAGAAATATCCTTGAGTTAAGCAAAAAAAAAAAAAAAAAGCATAATACATTAGTGTGGGAGACACATGGAGGAGAATTCAAACATTGTGCAATTTAATTTGGGAAAATCAGGCTACACGTTATGCACTTTTAATTCCCCAATTTCCTAAGCTTTGAGATAAGTGTGTATGACTTGGAATAGATGTTCTCCAGGGGAGGAAAGGAATCTAATTTTTACCATTAAGCATTGACAGGAACCATGCAACCTTCCTCTTGCACAAAGACAGGAATGGACTTGGGAAGTGTTTTCTCAGATACAGGGATCACGGTTTAGACCCTAGTACAAATAATTCTTTGTGCAACTGAGGTTGAATTCTCCTGTCAACTCTGTAGAAGATATTAAAATACAGTTTATTGACAGTCTTTTAGGTAGATGCTACTGTTGACTATTTAGCCTCTGAATAATACTGAAAAGAAAGAAAGGTCTGCAAGCTCTCCAAAGCCTTGGTCTTTCAGATTGCTGACTTCCACTTCTCCAGCCCCATTTGAGATGTGTTGCTCTTAGTGAAAGACAGAAAGAACTGCTGGGGTTTTTACAGCAGCCCATATTTGCATTCAAAAATACAATGCATGTAAGTCTGGAAGTACTTTTGTTATGTTGTGCAAATGAGATGCACAAAGGTAAAATGCTTCTCCCGGGTGTTATGCATCTGTTCCTCCCTTCAAAGTTATGCCTGGCATTTCCCCTTGGCACCAGAGGGATCTCCTCTGGCATCTCCCCAGACTCCTGCTGTGCGGTACTTAAGGCAGCATTTGGCACCAATCAGCAATTTAACAGAGTTGAATGTGACTATGTATTGAACAAAGGTCAGTAATCCAAGCTGAAGAACCTCCTAGCAATATAATCAGGTAACATCTGCAACTTGCAACAGAGCCTTCCAGACTGAATATACTTAAAATCAAGGGTTCACAGATTGCATATACAGTCTCCTGCCCAGTTGCCCACTCCTAGGTCATTATTTCATTCATCTCTCAGTAACCTTAGGTGCATTTTGAACACGTTGGCCTCTGACTGAAATTTCCATCTAAGCTGTCACAACAAACTGGATCTGCAGTAAATGCAATGGCTGAAGTGTTTGAGGGAATGAAAAAAGACAAAAGGAAACCAACAGTTAAATAATTTTTAAAAATCGCACTCGGAAAATCCCAGCCTTGTAACATTGTGAGCTTATCATCTCTGACTTCTACATTCCACCTTTCACTCCAGGGAAAGCCCACAGCAGGTTACAAATAAATAGATCACTTCAACCATCACAGAAACATGTTGGTGGCTCCTTAACTACATACACCTGCTATATACAAGAGTTGTATTAGTGACCCTTGGCCAAGTTATGGTATCTGAGTGTAGCCACAGGGGAGGGATTTCAGGTGCAACATGGTGATATAAAATATAATTTGGTCTGGACACTCTGGCTTATCTCCAGTGCTGGTGACAAATAAATGAGAAACATGAACACTAAGTCAGGATTTCTAGTCCCAGAATGCTCTGTGCCAGGACACCAACTTCTCTTTTTCAGCAGTATCTCAGTTCTGTTGGGTCTATAAGTTTAGCTATGAGCTTATAATTAACTTCTGAAATAAGCCAGCATCAGCAAATTCATCTCTTTTGTAAATGTACATAGAATTCGGAAAATCTGAAGTGCACATGAGCAAGTTACATTGTGTTAATGTTTCTTAGAAAGAAGCAAATATCATTTAGCTCACAAACACACAGAAAAGATAGTAAGAGCTTCATTAGAGTTCTCCCTGCAGTCTAGGGAGAATAATTCCTCTCATCAACAGAATCTGTTAAAGGGACCTCATAAACGGTTTAGAAAACATAGCTGATAAGTAGGTTTTACAGGTTTTATTTTTGAGCTTTACTAATTGGCCATACACCATTGCTGATATCCAGAAGATCCTTGTATCATACAAATAAGTTACTTTAACAGAAGACAACTTAAAAGTTGCCAAAACTTCAAACTTAAGCTTACTTGGTCTACTACCATGCAGTTTGCATATACTTCATCACTTCCACTCAGCATGGCAGAAAGTCTGGTTGCAGAAAAGAAAGTAGGTGGTGTCTTGAATTTCCTGAGAACATCAAGGGTGGAGTGTCTCTGCTCTGGAAGAAAGAAATTAGGGAAAATATGACATTAAATCTCAAACCATTTTCTTCTCATGCATATATATTGTCTAAAAATGGCAAAGGCAAACATTAAGCAGCAAAATTTAGGATTACAATATGAGTAATATTTGTGTGGTGACTCAAGAAAAAATCTGCCCATTTTGTAATTGCCTTTCACTTATCATATGTTCCAAGAAGCCTATAGTTGGCAAGACTCTGAAAGGTACCACAGAATCATTAATTTGGCTTAAAAATAAGTGTTCCTATATCTTGATTAGCAAAACCTTCTGTTTTCCACCAAGGCCAGAACTGTGTTTGCAGAAATATATAGGACAAGATATATGGGCTGGGATGAATTATAAATGATTCTGGCCTACACATTAAATGCCTAACACCTGATTTTATATGAGCAGAATTTGGTTCAACTGCAGTCAAATAATGACTCGTCTAACATATTCTACGTCCTGGAAGCAACATAAATAGTAATCTTAAACCAATAAAACAGATTACTGTTCTTAAAAACAAAAAATAGCAATAAAATTTTAAGAAACTGAAATGGAAAGTTATCAGTTTCACCAAAAAATCATTAACAGAAGTCCAGAGCTTAGTTTTCAATAGTGTGTTCATGACTGCAAATACTATAAAAAGCTGCATGGGCTGACTCTTTATTTCATGGCTTTGAGCAGCAGATAATCTAACCAAGTGCTACAGAAACACTGTCAGTCTGTCCTTAAAGCTGCTTGAAAGTATGAAGAGCAGGCACTAATCCAGCATTTGAACTGGCAATCAAGCTCTCTTATTATCTTCTGTTTGTAAAAGGAGCAAAATTTTACAAAGTGGAAACTAGTCTTGTGCTATACTGTGTGAAAACTAGGCAAAAAAACCCCAAACCCAAACCAGTTCTACTGTAATCTTCCTTATTTTAAGATACTCTAAGCATTGCTATTGGAAGTGAACTGAGATAGACTAGCATAAGAATGAGTAGATTAAAGTATCACAACTACCACAATAGCTGGAATCAAAACTCTCAATAAACTTATCACAGAATCATAGAATAGTTTTACCTGGAAGAGCCCTTCAAGGTCATCAAGTCCAACCTTGTTCCTAGCTATATCAGAATCACTAAACCATGTCCCTAAGCCCTAACCTTAAACACTTCCAGGGATGGTGACTCCACCACCTCCCTGGGCAGGGCACTCCAATGCCTGACAATCCTTTCTGTAAAGAAATCCTTCCTAATATCCAGCCTGAACCTCCCCTGCTTCAACTTCAGGCCATTTCCTCTTCTTCTGTCACTTGTCACCAGAGAGAACAGACCAGCTCCCGCCTCGCTACAACTTCCCTTCAGGTAGCTGTAGAGGGCAATAAGGTCTCCCCTCAGCCTTCTTTTCTCAAGGCTAAA
>WTSP01001148.1:12076-23454 GCA_025331215.1 Actenoides lindsayi | reverse complement strand
GTGGCACCACAGCTTCTCCCCTTCTGTATCTCTGGGCCGCCCCCGAAAACTTGCAACTTCCCCCCCATCCGCCCCCCCCCCCCCCGCCTGCCCTTTCCTATTGCCATCACTCAGAGCTGAAACACTAGACTTTTTCCTTTCCTATTTCTTTCTCCCACAGAGCACATAGGCCACATTTTCACAAACTGGTCATACAAAAGCCAAAAGAAGACTCCAGAGAAACCATCACACGATTACTTCCTCACCATTAAAACATGGATGCCCTGCTATTTCTGTGTTGTCCGTGATGAAATGTGGACTGATGAAATCTGTGTGTTTTCCCATAGAGCATGTTGTGGATCTGCATGGGGATAAGGTGATGTGGTCGCAGTGTGATGCTGGTCCTGCAGCCTTTCCTAGCCCTGAGTCACCCTGTTTGTAATGCCCTAATGGTACCACTTTCCTGCTGGGAGATGTGCCCAGTGCTTTATCTGCTTCTGTTCTAAAGGAGGTCAGAAATCAATCTTGCAACTCTTTCCTTCTCTAAAAAACTCTCTGTTAGTGAAATTCTGCCTAATTCTTTCAGCTGTAGTTGACCAGAGTTCAAATTCCTCTTCTTGCTAGGTGTATTTTTACCCTTTCATCAGCTCCTGTTTCTCAACTGCCAAGAAATGGATGTGTGTGAAAACTCTTCACAGACTTTGGAGCAGATGAAAACTTCTAAAATTGTGTAGGATGCAGAGTGACCCCATGTGTTGCTGTGCTCCAGAAAGGTAAGTTCTTTCACTGAATTTTTAGCCACGTGATTTGACAAATTCTACAGCACCTTTTTTTTTCTCTCTTCTCTGGTACACCTGACACTGCTGGGTGACTATGGACAACCAGTAAGGTCACTTGTTTGTGTGCACATTGTCTTGTGTTAGTTACGCAGCCTTAGTAATGCCAGTACCAAGTGTCCTGCTCTATGATAGCTCTAATGGTATTTAGATACTTACGTCAATGTAATTTACTGACTGGGAAATGGACAAAACCAAACCAGATCATCAGCCCATCCCAGTCTGCATTGCTAGTCACTTTTCTTAAGGGAAAGAGCTCATCCCACACCTAGATAATTATGTTGTTCCATCTCTGTATAGGTCAAGTCTCAAGCAAACACCCAAAAAACCCCCCAAAAAACAAAACTATCCTAAAGAAATAGATGAATGAGACTGATGTCATGAGAATATTTGCATCTAAAAAGGTCCTGTAGATATGTACAGTTGTATTGGGTCTGTCTGTGGTGGAGTTAACTTTGCCCATAGCAGCATTCATGGTGCTATACTGTGTATATCTAGTAGAATGGCGTCAATAACACACCAGTGTTTTGGCTACCATGTGAATAGTGCTCATGCCGTCTCTTCAACCCATGCTTTTCCAGGATGGTAGGCTGGAGGTGAGCAAGAAGTTGGGAGGGAACATAGCCAGGTCAGATGACCCAAACTGACCAAAGACGTTACGAAGGAAACATACCATACGACTGTGTGCTCAGCAAGAAAAGCCAAGAGAAAGGAGGAGCAGGAGGGGGTGCAGTCAATTTTAAGGCGTTTGTCTTCTGAAGCAACCGCTGCACATGCTGAGATTCTCCTTCCCAGAAAGTAAGTGGACATCATCTGCTGATGAGAAGTAGAGAGTAAGGCTTTTTAATTATTATTAAACTGCCTTTGTCTGGGAGACCCACTAATTTATTTTTTTTTAAAATCTTATTTTGTATCCCCTGTGCCACTGAGGAGAGGGAGTGATAGAGCAGCTTGGTGGGAAGCTGGCAGCCAGCCAAGGTCAACCACCACAGCACTGAATTTCCATTCAGCTGGTGCTTCATTCTTTTGCTTCCTCATTCAGAACTAGAAGGTAACAAGGCTGTTCTGCACTGCTGGGAAAGCCTGACACCTCAGCAGGCATTTCTGAAGGCAGAGCAGAATGTGTATAGACAATGATGAAGATGTGAGAAATGACAACAGGTCAAAATAATTAACACCTTCATTACACTGTGCATCTTTGAAAGCAAGGCCTGCTCCTGGTGTTTCCTTTCCAAGTATTTTTTAAGTGGCAAAGCATGCTCTTAAACCACCTGGGGAATGGCAGAGGTTCCTTCTGGGCATGGTAATGCACACCTGGAAAGATTAAGGCCTGCAGTAAAGCAGACAGAGTTATGTGCATTGGGTTAACTACACAATAGCAAAAGCATAAAATGAACACCTTCTTTCACTCAGTGAAATGCTTCAAGGAGGCTAAACTCTGTTCTGCGCTACACCTCTATCAGCTGTTTAGCTTGGTGAAAAGTAGATGTGAAAAACTTCCAATTTACACTAGAAGAGAAAGGAGTGAGAAAAGTCTCATCTTAAGGTTATAATATTTGGATGCTCAGAGGCCACAGTGAACTTAGATTAAGGTTCAGTGCCACCTTTGAACTTCATCTGGATGATAAATACAATGTTCAGCTGACTTACCCAAATCTGCTGCTGACACATATCATATGGGTGTATTGATTTCCTTTTTCATGATTGTCTGTGCACAAATGAAAGAAAAACACTCTTTGCTGTTTATTCCCATTTTAGCAGCAAACAGCAGTTCTTGGGGTTCTGTCCATTATCTACAGTTTATATGTGCATGGGTCTGTCAGTCATATGCTTCCTGCAAGAAATTGCTTCATCCTGGAGGATGCAGAGACCTCAGGAGTTGGGGGGTATCTTACCAGTTCATCTCAAAAGCCACATAAAAGAAGTGAATGAGTGACTTTGTCTTTCACTGAGGCAAGAGGCAAACCTTGCCAGTGGTAATAAACTCAATGTTAAGAAGACTCCAGATCACCTCCCATGTGCCTCTACCTCCCAGAGAGGCTTCCAGTGACGAGGGCAGGTGAGAGGTTGTCTCTACCAGAGCCTGCAAAGCAGGCTGAGGACACACTGTGCAAAGACAGCAGCCACAGGGCTCGGTGAGGGTGTTGCCAGCAGAGCCCCGACCAGTCCTGGGCTGCAACAGAGCTGGTGGGTCCAGCAGCTCCAGGCAGGAGCCGGCTGAGCTGGTGGCCAGTGCTGAACACAAATAGAGGCATCATCTCCACTGTATTTTGCTGACAATGTGCTGGCAACTGCTCCAGACTGGCTTCAGCAAGTGCCTTGATCTTGGATAGGAAGATTTTTTAAGGTTTTTTATGGAAGAAGGGAAAGTAGCAGAAATGGAGAAGATAAATACGGTATTTTCCTATAACAGGAGTGATCAAGTAACTTTTCGGCTGCCTAACGGTTTTAGTCTGCCTGGTATGCCGCTCCTGAGTAAATGTCCATATTTACATAAATGCAGTGACATGCTAGAAATGGAATAAGCTATTACTTGCCCTCATATAGATATGCAAAATAGCTTTACTATTTCAATTCTGAAGTTTGCATTTCTAAGTGTTTAGGAAAAAAATATTGAACAGAAGAAAATGTTCAACAGAACAAGCAGTTTGATCTTAGCCAACATCCGTTGTGTTGTGTGGTAGAAAACCAGATACCTGCTTACACTTTGCTAAATCTGCAACTTTCACCGACAAAAATAAGTTCTCTCACAAGTAGTAAATGGAACTTCTTTCTCCACTGAGACAAGTCATTTAAGCATATACTGCATATTTGGGAGCACTAGAGTAAATTAAACCTGAATCATGGGTTTGTACCTTGTGGTTTGTTGACGTTAGTTGTGGTTAAGAGACCAGGCAGGTTCATGTTCCACTTGAAGCTTTTCCTGTATTTGAAGCTATGCAAAGATGGCTTCTCTCCCACACAGCTGAAGTCTGTGTACTTGCAGATGGGGGAGCACCGTAAGTGATGGCTAATGTGGCAGCAGGCAGCCACAGCTGCTCCTGCATTCAGCTCTGCCTGTGCAGCAAGTGCAGCTCCAGGCACACTATTGCACGGGATGACGATTCTTGCCCCAGTTTGGTAGAAGGTGCAGGTTGTGCCTAAAATACCCTCTGGATACACGCCTGTGAAAATGCCAGAGGAACAGCAAATCAGTCTACTGACTGCCAGAGCTGTCCCAGAGAAACACAGAGGTCAGGGATAAATTTGGAAAACATATGCTGGCAAAAATAAAGTTCTTCTCCCTTCCAGTCCTAGTGTTGCTCAGCACCTCAGGAAAATGCCCAATTGCTAAGAAGTTGTCTTCCTTTGGTGGGACAGGGTTCTGTTTCCTGCCAAAGGAGTTTGTGTTTGCTATTCAGAGGCTAGCAAATGGAAATCAATCTTGTATTGTTCAATACCAAACAAAGCCTTCCTCTCAGAAGCCACAAGGTTAATCTGAAGCCAATGCATGGATATTTTATTCTTTTGCAATGTAGTGTCTGCTGTCAAATTACCTGCACTTGGCCAAATTCAGACTTCACTCAAAGGCCATTGAAGCTGATAGCAGGCTTTCCCTTGGCTTTGGTTTGCCTTAGACAAAAGACCTTACAAAGGAAACGTAAGAAGCTTGCAAGTTAAAGCAGGGAAATGTTGCAGTAGACAAGGCACCAGGTGTACAGGAGCACTTGTCCCTGTGATGCACAGTAATTCACAACAGTCACATTACCTTGTGTGTACTTTATTGATGTTTAAAATGAAAGTAATTGTAGATAGCAACAAATATTTGCCTTTGCAGTGGCAGCAGCTGATAAAATGTGATGGCATTTTATTAAATATTCAGTCTGTAAGTTTGTTTTGATTTGTTGTGTGAAATACATTAACTGAAATGAAAGCTGCAGTATCTAACAGGTTCAGGAATATTGTGGCACTTATTTTTTTGCATCTTTGAGGGTTTTGTGGTGTCTTGTTTTTTGTTTTTTCTTTTCTTATATTAATGAAATTTGGTATATGGCTGACAGGAAAGGAATCTTGCTGCAGTATATGTAGGGGTGGAGAGGGTACGTGCTTCAACCTGCAGTGAGTGCATTGCAATGTGTTTACAAATAGTCCATGCCTTGGGTAATTTTGTCTCAAAGCATGAGTGTGAGGTCAATTATTTTGGAAGAATGTGTGTTGCTGTAGTTGGATGTCTGCTCTGACTCAGTTAGTAACAGCTCTTCCAGGAACACCCGGAGTTGCACCATACCTATTCCATGTGTGAAGACAGCTCTGTGGGTTTATGAGGTTTGGGACCTTGTTTCAGGATACTGTGTGCCACAAGGTTGAAAAGCATGGATTTCTCATTCAGCAGAGAGGTTTTAAATAAATTAAGAAATTATGGGACCATGTGCATTTTTCATTTTATTGTTATGTGAAGGGAGAGAATAACTTTCACAGAAGACCTGGAACATGTTGGGGGGTTTTTGTGAACTGAAAACAGAAAATTCTGCAGGCTCCAAACCCAAAGACATCTGTGTGTCAGCACTTACCGTATAAGCCTTCTGTATGTCTAAGTCATAAACTGAATGTATGTTAAGGTAATTTCAATTCTGTATCATGAGTTTGCAGTCAGTTTTTATTCCATACAATAGCTGAGGTTATTGGTTATGCAGACACAGTGGAAGTAAGAGGAAGGAAAATCCCAAGCTCTACTTAATGCGCCATCTCTCTAGATCTCTTTCAGCACAGTGCTTGAGTGCCTGTATTGCCTGCGCTTGCTCTGGATGCACCACTTTGAAAGCAGCAGTTCATACAGATGTTTTCTAAAGTGTAGTAGCCAAGTGTGTTCTTTAATAAAGGACATAGCAGCCCACCTTGGCTACAAGATAAACAGGTGGTAAATGGTTAAGCTGAAACAACTCTATGTCTGCCCAAGCACAAACATCTTGGCTTACAAAATGCACAGAACTCCCTACTTGGATACATCAGTTTTATGATAGCTGAATATAAGAGAGGAAATCTCTGTACCAAATTGCCAAGAAACTGTTTCAAGGAAAGAGCCCATCATGTTACACTTTCTCATGTTAGGTACTGTCTGCAACTTCTACACCTCCTTGGAGGCAGATACCTTGCAAAATCATTCATTAATGCCGGTGAACACGTGGGTTTGTGTGCACACCAAAAAATTCAGCATTGAAGCGTTTCCCATATAAACATCTTTTCCAGTGTAGAGATGCAAGATAAGTCTTTTTAGAAAAAAAATAAAAAAAAAAAAAAAAGAAAATATGTTCTTTATTTCTGCTTGTTCATTGTGAAAAGAAAGCTTTGAAGATAATCTGGGCAAACAGCTTGTATAGGAGGTAAAAGGAGGCCACCAGCTGAATTTAACCTGTTAGCTTTGCTTGACACCTGACATGCCTTCTTTCTTTCATTCTTTTAACAAACCTAACTTTTGAGTCTGGCCTTTTTAAAGCTGGGTGCTTTGCAGAGATGCAGCAATTTTTCTTCCACTGTCTGTGGAAATAGAAGATCTGTGAAGAGTTATCTGAGTTTGTTTTCAACTGATCTGTAAAGGGCAAGTGCTGAAGTGACTTTGTGCATGCCTCTTACTGGTTTCTACAGTCTGACTTTTGCATTCAGAAGCTCACATGCTTGTAGCTGGCCTGAACTAATCTGAACTTTACAGTATGTGTATGTTTGTAATGGTACAAACAGGCCAAATCTCCAAACACTCACACAGACATACAGGTATACATGCATGCTTGAGGTGCTTTGAACTCATTTTGTCTCTGTGGCTGTTCCTCAGTCTGGAAGAGCTCCTAGGATCTCCTGTGCCAAACACAGACTCACCTCTGACTCCAGGATGTAGTAACTGCAAAAGATAACCAATGATGGGAAGAAATGTGTCCTATATGGAGCATGCAAATAGCTTCCTAGCTGGAACTGATGAAGTACCTGTTTTCTCCCACCTAAGGGTCTAATTTCCAGAAGACACCTGAAAAGAGGCCAAATCATATTTGGACCAGTTCAGTGAAGGCTGGGGAATAACTCAAGCAGATAAATTGGTATTTCATGCCAAGTTAAACTTGAAGAGCCTGAATCAGCAAATTGTTGACATAGCATTAATAATTGTGTTTGAACATTTATTGCTGGTTTCTAAATGGATGAAAAGTTATTCCAAGCATTGTAAAATACTTTTATTATTAGAAATGGCTTGTCCCAGAAACATTAAAGTAATTTTCTTAGCCAGTATATACTGTCGTAGCTCTGCAGATGCTAGTTAATGCCCATCACCCCACCTCAGCAATCACACAGCTTGTGGGAGAAGAAAAGGCACAAGGTTCTGGAAGAAAGGTGCTGACAGACAGGCCAATATCATGTAATCTGGTGGGGTTTTTTTCACTCTGTGCAGCAATAACTTACTATGACAGTTTGTCTCATTAGCTTTTCATTTACGTAAAAGGGAACAGCTGTTGGTTTATTTCTATGAAGGAGCCCATAATGGCACTGTTGAAATATTTAAGTCATAACTGCTATTTCAAGCCTTGATATTGATGTGTATATGTCACTGAAAATTCCAACGTGTTTCCCAAATGGAAAGTGGGATGAAGGTTTGTCAGGCTTGGGAAAGCAATTTTTGAAACAGCTTCATTTCTGTTTAGATTTCTGCTCCAGTCACAGATATTGTAGGGATCCTTATGTCTAATAGCAGTACTGGCTCTTGTCCATTTCTTTCTAGCCATGAAATTCTCTGCATCTCAGCTGTAATTTCCATGACTGCTATAAGCTACCAGTGTTTCTCAGACTTACTTAGCATATAATCACTTATATGCTGTGCAGTTCTTCCCCATGCTTTTTTACATTAAAATAGCAGTAAAGTAAAATAGAAATAAACAAGCCAGTCTCTTGTTATTAGAGGGTAGAAGACTGTGCAGCAAATGAGAATGTTAAATCAGTAAGAAACCTCATTTCTCAAAATGCAATATGTGGAACTCATGCCCATGATAGAGCCATTTATTGTTCAAGCTTCCTTTCATTGAGGGAAAATCGCATTATACGGCAATCTGTGTGCCATCAGAATATATTGCTGGGAGTAATGGCATGTGTATTGTACCATCAGTGTTTTGGGTCACTCTGTACTGTTCTACCCCCTTCTGATGAAAAAAAAGCCTTGATAAAATATGCCAGCATGCCAGATTGAATTGTGTTCTGCATGTGACCCCCAAAGCAAAGAAGGTCATGAGGCCGTTCAAGCCTCATTTCTACACCTTTTAATGAGATTCTGAAAGGGCTGGGAAGGAGGGAAAGACCATTTATCACTTTGGAAACAAAAGAAGAGGCAGCAGAAACAAAATCTGAATGCAAATGAGACATTTTTCCACTTGGGACAAGCTGATTTCCATATTAACTATTTTTTCTGTATTTGTCCAAATGCATTTCCTTTGCAATTTTGTATTCAGAAGCCAAGTGATGATAATGAGTCAAATTTGCACATTTTCTAGGGAAACGCTGAGGGTGAACCTACACAGATTAATTATGTTGCACTGCATTTTAACAGTTATATCTTTAAACAAAGCTGAAATCCACCAGACCTTATGACCTGTGCTCAGTGTGTGCTTTGTCTCGTACCTTGTCATTGTACAGTGAACACGGACAGATAAGGTGGGAAGACAATATAAAAGTATTTATATAAAACCTTTTTTATGACACTGACATGCACAATACTTTTCTGGGAGGTAGGTAATACAAGCTGTTCATAGAAAGAACTTAAAGAATAAAGAAATCCAAATGTATGGATACAGTTTCAGCTCCCTTGTAAAGCTGCGGTTCCAGTGCAACTGAGGAGTTTCTGAGCATTGCTGATGGTCTCCAGTCTCTCTTTGGTTGATTTCAGGTGAAAATATTTTACCATTGCAGGAGGATGTAGAAAGAGTGAATCTGGCAGGAGAGCACCCAAGGGAGCAGGTAATAATAGTCTTTATTATTGACCTGACAATGGGGCAGAGTGCACATTCATTAAGTTTGCAGATTAAACAGAACTGAGAGGAGTAGTTGCCACCCTTGTACTGCTCTTCAGAGGACCCCAGCAGGCTGGAGAAATGGACCAGCAGGAACCATGTGAAGTTCAAGAAGGGGAAGTGCATCTGGGGTGGAACAACCTGCCACCGATAAATGATGGGGGCAACTCATATGGAAAGCAGGTTTGTAGAAAAGGACCTGGGTGTTCTGGTGGACACCAAGGTCACCATGAGCCAACAATATGCCCTTGCAGCCAGGAAGGCAAACAACCTCCTGGGCTGCATTAGGCAGAGCACGGCCAGCAGGTCCAGGAAGGTGATCTTCACTCTTTACTCATCTTTGGTGAGGCCACATCTGGTGTGCTGTGTCTATTCTAGGTTCCTCACTATAAAACAGACTAGAGCATGCCTAGAGATTGCCCTGAAGATGGTTAAGGAACTGGAGCATCTTTCACATGTGAAAAGCCTGAGAGACCTGTGCCTTTCAGCCTGAAGAAGAGAAGACTAAGGGGAGATCTTATCTGTGTGTATTAATACCTGAAGGGAGGAAGTAAAGAAGCTAGAGCCAGACTCTTCTCTGTGGTGGCCAGTGACAGGATTAGAGGCAACAAACGCAAATTAAAGTACAAGAAAATCCATTTAAATGGAACAAAACACTGGTTTACTGTGAGTGTGGTTAAACACTTGAACAAATTGCCTAGAGAGTTTGTGGAGTCTCCATCTTTGGAGATATGCAAACCCTGACTGGATGTGGGCAACGTGCTCTAGCTGGCCAGTGTCTGTACAGGGCTTTGGGCTCAATGATTTCCAGAGACACATTCCAAACCTAGCGATTCTGTGTGATTCTTTGTTCAATTCAAACCACATTTTGGGAGCCCTGTCTTGATCTCAGTCTTCACACAGGGAATTCCCTGCCAGTCGAGGGTATAATTTTTTCATCTCTTTCCCAGTCATGTTTGGTGTGATGCTCATCAAGTGCATAGCAAACCTCAGACATGCCAGAGTGGATGTAGTTTTGTCATCCAAGCAAGAATTATGGGTGGTTGGTGAAATGGGATGTACAGGGTGAATTCTGATTCATTCATCCCTTGTTAAAAACTGTTTCCATTTATTCCCATTTTGAGTCTGGCCCTTGCTCTCCAGAGCAGATGGAGGAATGATCAGACCTCATCAGACTGTTCATGGCACTTAATAGTATGACCTACAGCTATCCTGCCCACAGAAATCAGATGTGAAGCTAGAAGCACTAAGACTAACATTTGGCACTTGGTTTCGCTTTCCTTGCTGTTAGTTCCTGCAAATGTCTGTAATACCAGACATTGTGTCATCGTTCACAACCCTCCCTCTGTCCCCTGGTACCTTCTCTTACTGTTGTCAGCTTTTTCCAATCATAAATGATAATTTAAGGAATTATAGAACTATATGAACAGACAGATTTTCTTCTCAGTCATGCAAATATTGTCACTGATTTCTTTCGCCTTCAGCTTCTAGGTCTGTGGATTTGTCCTTATACTTAGCAATTAAAACATCTGTCCTGAGGTAAACAAAAGGAAAATAATACAAAACCAAAATGAGAGTGCTTGCATCTCCCTGATGTTATTTTGACAGCAAATGACAACAGATACATTAAATAATGAAAGAACTTCATTGAAATATAGACTTGGAGGGGAGGAGGCACTACAAAGGAGGAAAAACAATCTCCCTGCTCACTGTGGTTTGATAATAATTATAGCAAAATTAATTAGTTGCCCTTCACAGGAGCTGAGCAATTATACCACTTACATCTTCTGAGTTCTGTATGTTTATTTATTGCTAAATTAATTAAATACTGATGGCTTATGACTTCGTTACCTAAGTGCAGTCACACTAAAAATTCCTACTGGCACACAAATGAAGCATCTGACAATCTTGAATGAATGAGACTGTTGCGGTACTCATCACTCGCCATTGCTGTCTAAGCTCTCCTCTGTCTACCTGGATTACACACTTCAGGCTAACAGTGGGGGAAAAGTCCACCTGTCTTCCTTTTACTGTAAGTACTTTTGTGGTATCAGTGTTATAAAGCTATCTGAGGTAACTCCAGTGATGCAGTGACTTCTGACACTAGGTCTCCACCCAGCGTTAAACTTTGACACTATGTGACTCTAACATTATGAGAAATATTGCAGGATCTGCATCAGTGTGGCATTACCAAAAGAAAAGAGGCTTGACCATGGCGGGTGCATGGCACCATTGTCCAAGGACATTCTGGTATGAATAAAACCAGGGCTGAAGCTCCCACATTTTGCAGGTGCTTTTGGCAGTATTATCTGTGATGAGTTAGAGAAGACATTGTAAAGACAAGATAGACAGCAAAAGGCATCAAAAGTCAGATGTAAGCTGCATTTAAAAATTTTTTTTCAGAGAAAGGTGATACCCACAGTTGTTGGAAAGGAAAACAATATGCAAACATGAATGGGTTATAAGATTCAATAATACCTTTTTTTTTTCTTTTTTTTTTCTTTTTTTTTTTTTTTCCCCCATTTAAAATTTTTTTTTTTACCAA
>WTSP01001147.1:90724-118014 GCA_025331215.1 Actenoides lindsayi | reverse complement strand
GGGGCGCGGGCTGCCCGGGCTGCGAGGCGACGGCCGGCCGCTCGCACACGCACACGCACACGCAGACAGTCCCGGGCGGGGCGGCGGCGGCGGCGCTCGCCCTCTCCTGCGTGATGTCAGTGCACGGCGGAAGGAGGGAGCAGCGTTAACTCTTTGCCTGCCCCGCAGCCCGGGACGTCCGCCCCGCCGCCGCGGGGATCGCCGCTCCCCGGGGCTGCGCCCGGCCCCGCGCTCTGCCCGCTTGCGGGAGCGGAGCGGGCGGCGTTGGGGGGCGCGGACACGGACACGGGGGGACCGGTCAGGGCACCCCAGCCTCGCCCCTCGCCGCTTCCCCCTGCGGCTGGCTGCTGTTGGCAGCTGGCTTTTGTTCGGCGAGGGTCCGGCGCGCTTGCGGGGGACAGCCGCGGAGCGCGGGGCGCCTCTCGGCGGGTTTCCGAAGGTGCTCTTCGGCTGTTCCTCGGCACCCGGGTTTTGCGGAGTTGAGGCTTGTTTTCTGAATTCCCTTACGGACGGTGGACCGCCTGGGCCATGGCTGCTGGTAGGAACAGCAGCCTACCTATCTGGCCGTTGGTACGACATCTAAAAATACCTTACATAAGCCGCGTGTAAAATAGACGTAGCTATCGCCCGGGATATTGATTTGCACTCATAAATGCTTTGAATGTAAATCCTAAGCAATATACAGCGTTTTCATGGGGCCTACTGAAAGAAGGAGCTTGTTCTGGACACGCTCTGTGTGCGCTGATAAGCGAGGGGATTCAGAATCGGCACAAGGGCTGATGCGCTGGAGGAGGAAGGCAGCGCTTTGCTCTGCTGTGTAACAGCCCTTATTATGTGGACACAGACACGGCCTTTGTGGATCTTTTGCTAAGGAGGTATTTAGCCTGTTAACGCCAGCTCCTGAGCTGTCCTGGCCTCTGCAAGGATGCTGAACCCCAAACAAAGATGTGAACAACAATGACAACAACCAACAACAAAGTCATGTTGATTTCAAGCTCCATTAGAACAACACAGGAACAAATCAATGCCTGGCAAGCAGAAAAGGACAGAATCAGTGGGGAAGGATACCACACATAGTGGAAAAGGGAAGGGGGGGGCAGCCAGCAGCTATAAAAAGATACCTCTAAGGACCCCTTTAGCAGTCTCCTCCTCCCTTTAATTCCTTTAGAAGTTAATTCCTGTTGGAGGGAAGGATGGGCAGCTCTGTAACAAAGCGGATTAGCCAGATACAAGGTTTGTTCCAAAATAACAAAAGTTATTACGTAGTAATGAGGTTTAGTTAATAGATTCACAGACTTTTAAGGCCGCTGGGATTCCTCTGGACATCCTGCTTGTGGAGTGGAGGCTGCTGAACTGTCCGGATGATTTCTGTCTCCCCGGTAAAGCTGCAGTCCAGAGCTTCGAAGTGCAACCCCTTGTCCTTGTGGACAGGCAAAGCTATGGAGAGCTCCCAGCATCTTTGCAACAGTTGTTTCAGTGGTTGTTTTTCCTATCCTTGAAGCGTTTATCTGGCTAGTTTCACCTTTAATCCATAAAATCTCATCCTTTCTGTTCCCAGCTCCATTAAAGAAATACTACCGATGAGACATTACTTCCATGGGCAGGTTGCTCTAAGCTGCAACCAAGTCCCCCATTACACATGGTCCCTGAGCTAACCCCTGCCGAGATGCTTGGGGAGGGCCAGACCCCAGCACTATTGTTTCAAGCTTTCTGCAAATGCAGGCAAAGACATCTTGGGGTGGTTATCCTCACTTCACACGTCCGGGGTTTCCTTCACAGGCCCAGCAGCTCGATTTCCCCTGTGAAAGAGAAGAACCAAAACCATGATTATGCAGGACACCAGGCAGGTCTGTTCTCACCCCTGGCAATCCTTTGGTGCACTGCTCGGGCACAGGGAGCAGTGATGGTTTGGCAAACACTGAAATCACCCAAGTCTTTCTCTGGGGAGGGGAGTGCTGTTCCTGGGGGGTTGCAGGTGATGCAGAACAAACACGGCGAACGCACAAAGTTCCCGTCTGGTTTCCTGCGAAGGCAAATCCAAAATCAGTTGCAGAAAATATAAACTGGGATTGATCATATCTTGGTCCAAGCAAGGTAACATTTTAGTGCTATGTCTGGGGTACGACTAAGCTTTCCCTTCAAGAATATGGGGAGAGTTGATCGAGCTTTGGGCCTTGGCCTCCCAAATCACAGACCTCAAAGATTTGAGACAGAAATGTAAATCTATTAGCAGCAGCAGCAGCAGCAGCAGCAGGCCATTAGCCCTGGTGCATCATCAAGCCTAACCATTGAGCAGAATGTATTATTTTCATGATCCTGCGCAAAGCAAAACCCATCACATTTGGCACAGTTCTGGCTGTTAACTTCTAAGATTTATTACACAGTGCCATGGGGCCCCTGTTCTGCAGCTTTTTGTGAGTCCAAAATTTCCGTGAAGCCCAAGGGGACTTCTGCATGAGCAGGAAAGGCAGGAGTAGAGTACTTTGGTTTGGCAGTTTTTGTTATTTCTAGGGGAGGAAGATCATAATATGTAACATATTTAATTGCATCATACTTATTTTTTTGATTTGGGGAGGTCTCTGTGTGCATGTCCTCTGAGGGGCTGATGGGGCTGCCTTCTGCTTTGCTATGTATCAGCTGGTTTAGCCGATTGTTTCTTTCCTTGTTCTAACCCTCACAGCAGTAGGGTTGCTAAAGTGCATTCCAGCCAGAGATGTGGAGGAGAATCCCTAAATACTTTATATATTGCGGTGTCTGTGATAGTAGGGCAGGGGTTTCAAAGGTTTCTTCCATCCTTTCCACTCCTAGTACAGGAACTACTCTGAGGTTCAGAATTTCCTTTCATAAATCTATAAACATATTCCAGTAGGAAAAAAAAAAAAAAAAGGAGAGAGAGAAAATAAACAACCCACCTGGTGTTTTAGATAGTCTGAGGGATTGGCTTGTGAGGAATCCCCCCTTGCCCAAGGAAAATCATTCCTAATACTGCACAGAAGCAATATTTACCCCCTCTTGATTTTTAGGGATGGCAGAAGTCTCACTTTAGATGGCAACTAGCCATCTGAACAGAGATCCAAAAGTTATACAAGCCCCTTCCTCTACACCCCTGTGAAATCTGTTTTAGGCACAGATACTAGAAATGGTGTAGTAACTTGGCCGACACTTACATAAGTTGTCATGCTAATATAGTTCTTGAAAATTGCAATTAAAGCATGAAACAACATTTGGCTGGGAAAAAAAAAAAAAAAAAAAAAAAGAGGCTTGCTTGTAGTCAAGCACTGTTTTGTCCGCCCAGCATTTTGGCTGTTCAGCCAGCATTCAGAGTTTTCTGCTGATGCTGACATGTGAGGTAAAGTCTCTGCAGCAACCTGCTGTAATAGGACGTTTCATGCCCACCTCCCCAGACCCTTCCCTGCTGGCTAACGTAGCTTCGCCTAGCTTTTTTGGCAATGTACAGGAGGATGCGGGATGGGTTTGGTAAAGATTCTGCAATGACGCAGCTCCTATGGATGGGGTCTTCCCTGGTAAGCTGATCCACATCCTTCCCTGGGGCTGAACAGTTGCTGGGCTGGAGTCAGGGCAAAATGCCTGCTCCAGATCTTTGGAAATGCAGCTCCTATCTGCTGTGGGATGAGCGCAGGACGTGCCCAGGAACAATGGGGCTGTGCTGATGGATAGCCCTCAGGGGACCACTGCAGTTTCCATCCTCTGGGCTGGCACCCAGAAGGAAATGACACCCAGGCACTCCCCCCACGCTTGTGAATTCCACTTGCCCCGCTGATGTCTGGTCCTGTGCCTGTGCTCCCCGTCCCGGGGAGCTGCTTTCCAGCATCTCCCTGCACACACACGGGCTAGCAAAGCCCTGCAACATGAAAGGCTCAGTGGGAATAGGCATCTTATTTTATTTTTTACAAGTATAATTACCAGAAGGGATTGAAAGGAGGGAAGAAGTGGGGGAGAGATTGCTCTTTAAAACATTCCTCGGTGGGTTTTTTCAGCTGCTTTTGTTTGATGAAGAGCCCACAGCAGAGGCCTGTCATTCTGAGCTGGGAGCGTATTTGACACTCCTGTCTCCACCGTGTACCTGGTGTGTATTTGATGCAGTGCTGATTACATTAACTTCTGTGTTTATAAACATTTTGAATCAGTGCAGAAGGCTGTGCTGTACAGAATTTTAAAGCCAGCGTCAGTTTTATTTCTGCTTTTTCATCTGTAAACACACATAATGTGTCTGCAGCACAGTCAACAATGAGGGATCAGAGGTGCAAAGGACTTCCTGAGCTGATTCTCTGCTTGGCTTCACTTCTGAGCTCTCCTGATACAGCCTCCTACATGCTTACATTGACACACATATATATGCACACATACACACTGTACAGACAGCAGACACTCTTGCAGATCTGAAAGCACCATCTTTTTAAAAGGCAGTTCAGTGCTGATCGTCACTTCTGTCCTGCTGTTCTTTGGATAGGGCCAGCAGTTGGAGCAGAAATTAAATCTGAACTGGTGAGAAAACTGTCTCCCAGTTAATGGAAGCTGGTGTAAGTTGTAAGCAGTGTGCAAACAGCAGTGGGATTCTTCTGTCCCCCTCTGTTGAAGGGTTTGTAATAGCCTTACTGCAATGCTGTCTGAGTGCCTTAACCCTCTCAATCCCCACAGCACCCCCTTGTGAGGCAGGAATTAAACCATAATCCTCATTATACATGGAGAAAAGAAGCCCAGGGAGATTAGGAATCCCAGCCTTGCAGAAAGCACGATGAGTTCTGCTACAGTTCTGCTAAGTGCCTGGAAGCGCAAGGCTGGTAGGCTTTGGTGGTTT
This sequence comes from Actenoides lindsayi, assembly GCA_025331215.1. Taxonomy (NCBI): domain Eukaryota; kingdom Metazoa; phylum Chordata; class Aves; order Coraciiformes; family Alcedinidae; genus Actenoides; species Actenoides lindsayi. The sequence continues at coordinate 113,195 of WTSP01001147.1, read as the reverse complement.
TGGAAATGCCCAAGAATGGCTGATCTGAGTGCCTTTCAATCCAACCGGCCACAAATTAGGGCTGAATTTGAGCTGGAGTGCTCTTGCATGGGTAAGACTGCTGCAAACAGCACCCATGTCTAGCTCACACCACTGCACCATTCCACTCTTTGGTCTAGTCTTCCTGGCTTTCTGTGCCAACACACACCTTCCACTTCAGCCATCAACAGTAAAGTTACTGCCACAGGAATCTGGGGTCTTCTCTAAACTTGAGCAAAGGAAGGGATGGAGCCTTCATATGTTTATAGGTTAGGAAAAGGGCATCAAATTTTGAGTGCTCATGGTGTGTCTCCTGGTTTCCACTTGCAGGAACAGGGGTCCCATCTCCCGTGCCAGTGCAGGACGGCGTGCAGCTGATCCCACCCTTCCCGGGACGGGCACCACCGGGGCAGATCCACACCCGTCGCAGGGCGGGAGAAGCATTTCTGCCGGAGCAGGCCGGCCCGACACCCGGCAAGGAGACAGGCAGGAGACACTGGCCGCACGGTGCCTCCGTGCAGTTCCCCACGGGAAGCCGAGAGCCGGCCCCCGGCACCGCCGCACCAAGCACAACCGCCGAGCACCATCTAGTGTCAGCGGGGCCGGCTCGGCCGCCCCTGCCCCGGGAGGCAGCACCGGCACCAGCGGCGGGCCCGCGGGGCTGCAGGGCGGGCGGCAGGCGGCACTTGCACCCGCTCCGGATCGAGCCCGGCCGGAGCATCCCTGTCCCGGCGCTGCAGCCTCTCCCCGGCCCGGGCGGGCTAGGGCAGCGCCGGGGGACCGCTTCTCCGTGGGGTCCGTGTGGTCCACCTCGGCAAAGAACAACTGCTTTGGCAAAGCTGCTGAAATGCTTGACAGAAGGAGCTACCACCTTTCATGATGGAGCTGCCGTCTAAGAAGGAATGGATCATTGGATCATAGAATCATAGAATTGTCAGGGTTGGAGGGGACCTTAAAGATCATCCAGTTCCAACCCCCCCTGCCATGGGCAGGGACACCTCCCACTAGATCAGGTTGCTCAGAGCCCCATCCAGCCTGGTCTTGAAAACTTCCAAGGATGGGGATGAAAAGGTCTAAGTGCGCACTGACAGACACAGGCTTGCACTTGGGATCGTCTGTGTGCATCCACAGGCATAGAGAGCTGGGACAAGGCGGAAGGTTAGACACAGCGTTCACAGAGGTACGATGGCAGAGAGAAAGAAAATACAGAGGAGAAATATACCACAAAATCAGCAGGAATATTTCAAAGGGCATGTGTTCCCGGCATTGCTAATGAGGTCCAGCAAGGGGAATTCTCTCTCTTCTCTTCAAGACTCATCTCTCAGCTCCAACATCTGAACCTATACGCTCTCCGGCACCGGCACAGCTCATTCAGAGCGCGCACAAGCCTCAGCGGTTATTGTATTAGAATATAGCATGCATTATTGAACAGCACTGTAGCCCTGCCTTCCTCAGAGCCTTGGCAGTGCCCGTGCATGGCAGGGAAGGCAGGACACAGAGTCCCAAACCAATACCCAAAATAGGCTTCTGACTGAGGGGCTTAGAAGCTGCTGTGCAGTCATCCATGAGAGAAAAGCCAAAGAGAGGATTTTTTCTGAACTGGAAATTCACTGACACGCTCTGCTTCGGATTTGAATCAGGATCAGAACTTGCTGTAAATTTACAAGTGGAAATAAGCCCTTTGCTTTTAGTAGTTGGACAAATAGGCTTCTTTTCTTACATAAGCTCTTCTGGGACCTGATCTCCAGATCACAGGGTGAGAAGTCAAGAGGTTTGCAGGTCTCTCTCATTTGCAGACTGTCAGGTCAATAGCACAAGAGTGTAAATTTGATGCTATGGCAGCAGAGCTGCTGCTGTGAACAGGGAACAATGTCCCTGCAGCCACCACCATGAGTCTGGCGAGGCACAGTGCCATCAGCAGGGTAACTCCACTGTCACCCTGCTGGAATCCCTAGAGCTGGACCAGATCAACTCCCGCTGTCAAGGTGTATCTCTGGCACAACAACTCCACTGCATTCACTTCTCAAATCATGCACAAATCCAGCCCAAACATAGGAATTTCTGGTGTAGATTTGGAGCGAGTTGAGCACAATTGCTGCTGGGAACATGGAGCAGCCCCACGCGTGGGGCAGCGTGGCAGCCCCCTCCCAGTCCACGCTGGTGTGACTGGACATCGAAGGCAGCCCAGGACCGGTTCCCAGCCGGCATGGCTACGCAAGTGGGAGCTTTGTTAAAATGCACATCCAGGTGGGGAAACATTTCTGCTGCTCAAACAGCTTCCCCAGTCAATCTCCCTGCCATTTGCTTTTGAGGCACATCCTGCAAAGACCGTCTTCTCTCTCTCGCCAGCTTCCAGCCAGGCCGTTAATTTCCGGCTGTCACAAACGAGCTGTTCTCTGCGAGCAGGGCCCTCTGCCCCCTCCGCCAGGCAAGGCAGGCATCAGCCTTGTCAGCATCAGCATCGGCCACAGGAATCAACACATCCCGGCGATGCTGATTTATCGCCCTCTGGGTTGTCAGCATAAATACTTGATAAATACAGGTATGAATAATACAGGCTGAGTTTACCTTGTCGGCATTAATGAATCTCCCGGTGGTGAGCAGGGGAGACTGTTGCCAGGCTGTGCACACAGCGGAGGTCTCTCGTGCACACTCCTTCACCATCTCAGGGAAGGCAAGGGGTTTTACTCCAAACAGTGCTTTTGTGAACCTGGAGTAATCCCCTTTGCAGCCTGTTTTGTAAATGCCAACTCAGCCTGGCTGATGTCTATTCAGAGGAATTTTGCTGCAGTCTGAGGAGCTAGTGATGTGAATTTGGAGTGACGCCAAGGGAAATGTTTCTGTCAGCCCGAAGTAACTGCAGAGGGGCCGGTGAAATGACATTGCTGTTCCCAGAGGACAACCTCTCCTCATGAGCCAGTTGCCTTCTCCTGTCTAATTGTGGGAGCAATGGTTCCATGAGCTTCTACTTTCTTCTGCAGATGCAAGAGGTAGGAGGTCATCTTCCTTATGCTGAGCTCCTAGGAGTTCATGAGACCTTTCCTAGGAGATCATGAGACACTGGATGGGGAGGTTTTACCCATCTCCATGGGTGAGCTGCTGGCCTGGCACTGAGGACCAGCATTTGTCCCCATGGCAAGCCTGCCCTAACTTTCACTCAACCAGCCAAAGAGCCAGGCTCTGTCTGCTAAATCCTACTAGCTGTTTGGCTGGGGGAGGATTGTAATGTAAAAATATATTAGTAAAAATTCAGAACATCTATGGTACTTTACAGTCTTCCCATGAGGAGGAAGGATTCCAGCAGGCCTGGGACTTGGGGGAGCCAGGTTTATTTGCCCTGACTCCTGGTGTTTGGGGATAAGGTGACTACACAGTACTGTGAGACTCTGCCATCCTGGGCACCCAATAAGAGTTGTAGACTGACTTAATGAGTCATCTCTTCCCAAGCGGGGAGAAAAATGTCACGTTAAATTTTTGTTTGCAAATTTTTCAAATGTGTAGCTTGAGTTCTCGACATAAATGAGCTCACAGTGGAAACTCTGCATGGCTCAATTATCCATGGCCAAGTTTTTGGCGGAGATTTGGTGATGTTTCTGGGTTCCACACACCCCTTCCATGGAGTAACAGCTAAGCTAGCATCTACATGGTGTTTCATGGTAGTAAAATTCAGCGTATCTTCTAGAGATCTGTGATGAGAAGATGGAAATCTTTATGCAGCAGAAGGAGTCTCCTGAGCTTAGCCTTTATTTCTGACACCTATTTTCCCATGTAATTTTCTGTGTGGTGTTCAAGGCCAGATAGGGCTTGGTTATACTGGGGTTTTTTTGCCCTGATATAAACAATTGGGGTGAGAATTCACCTTGCAGTAGAGCTACTGATGCCTGTCTATGATACCTGTTCTGCTAGTGCATCTAAGCATCCGGATCTGGGGCTGAGTCTTCATCATTTCATGCCTCCGTTTACCACCAGCCAACATTTCACAGCTAACAGGAAAGTTTGGAGGCCAAAAGCCCTTAGTGTCTGGAACATGTTCAATCAGAGCTTGGGTAAATGAATAGATGGTTTCCATCTCGAGCATTATGGGAAATTGGACCTACTTAGAGGTGATGTGTTGTGAGATGGCTAATAGCAGGGACAAGCTGTTAAGGATTTTCTGTCCTTCTGTGGGCAGAAAAGGTTTCTTTTATCTTTTAAGATAACCTGAGAGAAGGATGACTATGGGCTCACTCCATTTGTCAAGTGATTTTTTAAAAGGTATTTAAATACTTTTACAGTGTCTGTTAATGAAACTTTGGTGACCCCAGGGCTCCTGAGAGAATCCATCTGCATCTAAGTGATGGCAAATGAACTCGTTAATGGCTGGGGCCTGCTCAGTCAATATAGGAAATCGATCCCTAGTGATGAAGGGCTGTATGGGAAGGGGCTTGGCTAAGTGGGTTTTATCCCCATGATGCATAGGGACGTGTGGGTGGGTGGGCAGGCAGTGCAGAGCAGTGACTGATGAAGAGGATGAGATGGTGGTGGGGAAAATGCCTCATTTTTACTGCTAGCTGCAGAGATTTAGGAGTTTGCCAAGTTGAAATACTTGTGCCTGAAGGACATGTGGAAAGCCTGTGTAAGTTCTGATTGCAATCTCTTGACTTCTCTTTTCTGTGCTTGTACACCACCTAACACCACAGGAGGGTCTTCTTCCCCTTCCTTCTCAGTTTCCTTTGGGAAGAAGTGTTTCTACAAAACCACCCATACCTGCTCCTGTGAAACCTAATTTCCTCCTATCACAGATGATTCAGCATGGGGAGGGAGACAAGAGCTCCTGGAAGCACTCACACTATGGATAATCATAGAAGATAAAGGCTGCCACTACCAGAATGCCATTGAAAAGCCATGCACCAGGTGCCTGGGTCCTCTGGGAAGTGCTCTGGAGCAGTCTGGAACATCTGTTCTGCATCTAACGAGAATTATTTTGGGGAAATGCTTGTCCTGATCTTGACTTCACTTGCGCTAGTAAACTCCCACGAACTCAATTTCCAGCAACTTGCCTCTCTGCCCTTTGCTAAGCCCTTCACCTCCAGCTCATTCCTTTCCTCTGTGGCCTTTCTGCATCGCAACAGGGACGCAGGTTCCCCCGCCTCCTGCTGAACTTGTGTATGAGCAGGGGCTCACAGCTCTGAGGGTACCTGCAGTGGTAGAGTTATCCCACTGAGGGAAAGATGTAAAGGGCAGAATATCATACCTGGCTCTCAGGCAATCTGCTGCAGGAAATGGAATTATCTGTTTGACCGTGGAGAGCCATTGCTCCTGCTTGAGGGGAAAGGCGTGAAGGTGGGGAGGCTGACAAACTGGAAGAGGGAAGAAAGGAACAGGAAGCGTATTTGTCTGCATTTGGGGATGTTGTGTGTGCAGTCCTCCTGTACGCATGACCTGTGTGCTGGTTAAAACCACGTTGGGTCTTTTAAGAGCACTGATCCACCCTTTCATCTCTCACGCAGGGCAAAACATGTACCACAGAGCTGGGAACAGAGCCTCAGACAGAGTAAATTGGTCATGTTCTGCTGGTATCCGCAGGGTGATGCTGATTTTCATTACAGAGGCGGATGGCCCAGCAAGATCAGAACAGCAGGGCTGACTATGTTTTTACTCAGGGTCCCTTTACACCCCCCTCCTCTGCTTCAGGGGGATCGCCCTGCTTTAAAGCAGCGGAACCTTCAGGGAGCGTATGAAAAAAGGCAAGTTTGGAAATGTGAGCAAAACCTTTACGGCTCTGAAGCAGCAGCAGCTTTGGACATCTGCAAAATGCTTTGAGATCTGCAGCAGGCAGTTGGCAAAGATGAGCAGTTCCACTCTGATGTGGTTGGTGCTACGCCCTTCAGTGATTCGCGCATCCCGTGGGTCAGATCCTCAGCCGATAAAAGAACTGAACTGATTCATGCCAACTGAAGATCAGCTGCAGCAAGCCCACATGATAACATTTGATGAAGAGTCTGCTTGCTCTCTTTTCTCTCCACTTGCCTTCAGTCACTAAAATCTGCTTCATTAACAAACTCTCCCTAATCACCGCTTCTGAGCAGCGGAGCACTTTGCCCAGTGGGGCTCTGCATGGAGCTTTTGCCGAAGGATTGTTCCAGCGAGTATAATGCACAGTTTAATGACTTTGCTTCTCCTTAGCCAGTTGTTGGAGGGTATGGAGCGGTGATTCTGCAAAGCTCGCTGTGCCGGGAGTCTCTCATGGGCGGCTGGATGTTAGCTGTGAATCTGCTCGTGTCCTGAACAGTGAAACACTTTTTTTTCTCTAAAAAGGGGACAGTCTTTTAGCTAAAGGTATTTTTGCAGAGTCAGGAAGTGAAGGGGATGGTGGAGGTGATACTTCAGGTTTTCTGCATGTCATGGGAAGAGTTTAGGGGTCTTTAACAATTTCATTTTCGTGCCATGATTTGGCTGGAGAGTTTTGCAAAAATAAAGCTTCCGGGAAATACAGTTTCCTGATGCGGAAGCGGTTAGATTTTGGCTATTCCAGGAGGAATGGAAAGCTGGGTATTGAAAAAAGCAGGCTGAGACCTGGAAGCGCGATCAGGACAGGCGCTCGGCAGCGGCGGTCGATGCTCTTCACCTCAGGGGTTGCGCTCGCGGCCCCGCGCCGGCAGCGCGGCTGACGGGGACCCACGCCCAGCGATGCGACGTGAAGAGTATAATTTAAGCTGTTCTATTCCGATCCTGGCGTGGAGCCATTTGTTTGAGATGGAAGAGTCTCCCCCACACAACCCTTTGCAGCAGCGTTCTTGCCGTGGGGAGCCAGGCGCTCCGCTGAGGTGCTGGGGGAGCAGCCAAGCTGTGAGGAGCAGCCCAGCCAGCATTAGCTTGTGGGCGGCTTGTTTTTCGTCCTTCCCACCTTCTCAGTGATGATGAGGCCTATTTTTCTCCCCTTCCATGTGCAGAAATAGCCTGCGTTTGTCGTAAATCACCTCGGCTGCAGATAGTGAGTCACTGGTTGATCAAAGGCGAGACCCTTTTCTAGGTCTGAGCAGAAGACTAGGGGCTTCAATAAATCAGTAGAAAGAGGCAGTAAAGAGAGGTTCCTTTGTGTTTAATGAGAAAACCTCACCACTGCCCTCATTGTCCCCCATGCTCCCTGCTTTCTGTAATGTAAATTGCAAATTTTAGTGACATGAAAGGGGATACCTAATTTAGGATCTCTGATACAGCTATTCATGGGCATTGGGCAATAGTTTCCTGTCCTAACCAACAGGTAGGGACAGCAGCAAGGGAAGAAGTGCTGTAGCTGAGGGGGATGGATGTGAGTGAGTTCATGTGCTAGGAGCAGGGAATGAGAAAGGACACAGAGCATTGGCATGTGCCATTTACCATCAGGCATTGAGATAAGAACTGCAGAGTCCAACAGGATCAGCATCAGCCCTTGACGTGAGCTAGCGTGGTGGTGACAGGAGCTGGGATGCAGGGTGAGATAAACCACAGGACTGTGACACAACTGCATCAGTATCCAAGATACCACCTTGGCTACCTCTTTGCCAGGTGGGATGAGGTGGCACTGAGCAGGACTGCTCGCTCAGGTGAGACAAGGAGCAGTAATATGGTAGCGGGGAGAGGAGGAGAGACTGAACCCAAGCTATGTATCTGCCAGTGTCATGATTGCAGTGTCCTGCTCAGGAGAGAGTTATGGGGGGGCAAAGGATGGCGAGAGAGTTGTCAAAGGGAAAAGGGAAAGACCTGGAAATATTCCTGTACACTGCAGACTCTTTTCTTCTCCGCACCCGTCACATGTCTCAAGCCAGCATATCTGGAAAGGAAGGGATCAATGGCTCTTGAGTCAGAGACTCTGCTGAAAGCTGAGCAGATGAAGGGTTTGCCATCTGTGAACAAGTTGTTCTGATTGAATTAGGGAACATTTAACATTTACAGATAATTAGAAACAGCCACCCATTACAAAGGGAGCAAGTGGCAGCAGAGAGAAGGGAAGCTTTTGAGAGGTGATTGGAAACTCCTCGACATATCAGCCAGGGAAGCTTTTCAGACACAACTTCTGAGCATTTCCAAATGTTTTGTGCCTGTTACACCCCCAGATCTTGGGAGCCAAGTACCTATCTCTGTCTCTCTTTTCTGTCCTCTCCAGTATATTTTTAACTGCCTTTTGCCTTTTTTTCCCAGCCAGCACTCGCTCATCTGCCTTTCTGGAAGATTTTAATGGGGTGTCCTCTTTGGTCCCATACTGGGCTGTCAGCTGTGAAGCAGAAGGAAAGGATGTTTGCTTTACTTCCCCACGACTGTCACAATCACCTTGGCTTGGAGTTGGGTGTGCGGCCATGGGGAGGGACGGGTCAGGATGTTCAGACCTGGCTGTAAAGCTACGTCATACTTTCTTTCAAACTAGCTTTCCTTCATAGAAAGATAAATAATCTTAGAACGGAAAAATAAAACTTTTGGGTACTGATTTCAGAGAAGAAAGTAAAATATGTAAAATGGTCTCTTTTCCACTCAAAAATAGCTTCCCTCTTACAAATTTATCTTTTTTTTTTTTTTTTTTTTCCTGGTATTTCCTTAATTTTACATCAACAGTATTAAGAAAAAAGTTTTTCTTATACTTTTCTTTTGAGAGAAAAAGAAGCTAGAGGAAATTTAAACTTCCCCAAAACAGAAAAAGAAATTATTTCCTTCCAAAATCTTGTCTGAAAAATAACTGGCATTTCTGAAGCAGCTCGAGCAGTAATTGCACTTACATCAGTGAGGGTAATTGCACTGCATCTGCTCCAGAGAGTTACCCAAGAGGTGAAGCCACAAAGCTGCAGCTGCCCTTTTGCTGGGGGAAGCCTCAGCAATGGCTCTCGGGCAGTGGCTCCGTGACTTGCCCACCAAGGGTGACTGCAGAACAGAGGCAGCTGCTAGCACTTTGCAGCTCACGCTCCCAGGCTGTCCCCCTCCTCCCTGCCACCTTTGGAGGGTCTGCTCGCCCACTGCCAGCCTCCTGGAGGGACTGTGAGAGAGGGATGAGCTCAGAGATGTCCTCAAGTCAGCTCAGCTCTGATGAGTTCAGGACAGGACGCGTTCATTTGAGAGTGGGATGACAAAAAAGGTGACATAGCTTTTGCAAGGCATCCTCAGCTCTTCAAAGAACTTGAGCTGCATAAATGTTTCACCCTTGTAGGTTTGATTTTGTGTGAGCAGTCCTGCTACAAGGAAGGGCTTATTCAGAGGTTGCACAGCTGATTTTGCTTTTGGCTGGTACTGGATCAGCATCTTTTTGTTGTCCATGCCCCCATGGCAGGGTACAGGTGAAGGGGTTTCTAAGCAGCCTCTGGGTACCTACCTAGAGGTCACGGCCTGAGGGGAAACTTTTCAAAACTTGTCTAAAAACAGCTGCACTGAAACCAGAAAAGAGCTTATTGTACGCAGAGATAATGATCAGCTTCCCTACATTCCTTAGGACGAAATAAATGGAAAATCGAGATTTTTCCACAGGCCCAAAATTATCAGAAATCCTGTCGGGGATAATGAAGTGAGAACCGGAGCCAGCCTTGTGCACAGCTTGCACCCCAACCTTGGCCCCCTTGTTTACCGGGCTGTCCTTAGCAGGCAATGTGCAGGACCCTGACAGACATCTGGTGGCATTTTACTGTAACTACAAGTCCATATGGCTAAGGAGGGAGTGTCGGTGGGGCATGGTGCTAAGGAGATGGTTCTGCTCTCCAAAGAAATAACGGGCTCCAGTCAAAGGGAAATATAACCCCCCGTCCCTTGCGCTGGCATCTGTGTCATGGAAGAAGAACGGGAGAGATGTGTGATCTCGCAGCGTTATTTCTTGGAAAGTCGGGCTGAACGCAAAGGAATCGCTGCAGATGGCTCGCCCTACGCAACCCCATCCCGCTGCCACTCACGTCTCTGCTGCTGGTGGTGGGCAAGGAGAGGGGTATGGAGGGCAACCCCCTGCCATGGGGGACGGTGCGCGCTGGGGGGATCTGCACGTGCCCGCATCTTGGCCGGGAGCATGAGAAAATGCCTCCAAGGGGGTGTCAGACACGGTTACAGTGAAACATGATATTTATAACAACGTGGGGGGGAAGGTGTCACATCACATTACGCTGATGCTCGGGCGCCAGAGACGCAGGGACAATGCTGTGGAGTGGGATGTGGCGCGGGCCAGCAGGCAGTAAGATGAGTTTGCTCTGCATGTACGGATTCTTTGCTGGACTGGGGCAGCATGGCACACCAAAGCAGGGTTTTCCTGGAGGCAGGAGGGGAGGGCCAGCCTCTCCTGGGTGCTAGTATCAGCTGGTGGTGTCACTTGGCTCTTACACTCCCGTGCCTGGCCTTGCTCTGCTTTCCAAGAGACAGCAGAGCTAGGATGTATGGTGGTAAAATGTGGGAAATAAAATTCAGGTATCTCCAGTGTCCTTAAACACTGGTCTAGTTTTTCTTTTCCAGATGGAGATATCGCACTTGTTTTTGCGTCAGCACGAGGACGTTGGCCTAGGAGCTTAACCTTGCTGATAGACCTTCCCTTACCAATGCTCTAATCTTTAAATGCTGTAATCTTTTGAATAAACAGTTCTTTAGTGAAAGCTAGGCTGTGTCGCCGCAAGCATCTGCGGTTGCACAACTCCCTCCCTGAAGAAGGAGTGTCTGAAAGTACCAAGCTCTTTTGAGTTGCTTCAATGAGCGGGTCAAGATGTAGAAAGCTGAAGCCAAGGGCCAGGTCTCAGAGCTGCAGTCTCCCTGTGCAGCAGGAAGAGGCCTGGATCCCCATGCAGAAATACCCTCACTTGTTGTAACAAGAGCAGTGGGAGCTCCTACACATACACAAGCATATTTCTGTGCATTCAGCTCCTGCTCCTTCTCCCTGCCCTGGCAACAGTACAGTAAAACATAGATGCAATGTAGCAGAGCAAGTGCAACCTTCACCAGCCTCTTGGGGCTAATTGCCTTGGAATAGCTTTTGTCAGCTGCCGTTTCTCCCTCACTGCAGACATGCCAGCATCTCTTGAGAGAGCAGCCAGCGCACGAGCAGACACAACTGGAGCCTGCTGCTTCTCCCCCTCTCTCCAGTGAAGGTATTTGGTTCGGTTCTGGTGGCAGGTAAACCCTCTCCCCACGGTCTTGAATGGAGCCTGGTCCCCGCGTGTCCAGGCTCAGGGGAGCATGCAGGTGGGCTTTGCAGACAGTGGGCTGGGAACTTGCCCTTCCCTCTCTGCTCTGCCCTGTACTCCTCAATAGAGGAGTCAATAGAGGGGTCAGCCGTGCTGCCCTGCACTCCTTCGTGGGCCGGTTCAAGCTCTGTGCGCTCCATGCTTGCCCTGCTTCTCCCCCTCAACGCAAAAAGCCCTGCCATTTCCTTTCTGGAGATTCAGCTGCTCGGTGCCTGCAGGGATTGCTGTTCTTTCCCAGGGTGGTTTGAGGCCAGTTTGAGCATCACAGCTCCATCCAGAAGTGGAGAGACCTCATCACCGCTGGCATCTCGGTGCCAGCTTTTCTTCTGATGGGAGTGCCACGCTGAGACTGCTCTCAGTTGAGCGCAAGCGTGGCTGCGGGTGACCTTGGCCCCTTTGTCTGCCCTTATGAAGCTGCTTCCAAGCGCCTGCAGCGCTGGAGCCGCAGCCCCTGAGTGGAGATGGCAGCAGCGGCTGCAGACAGGGAGGTTCTCCCGCAGCTGCCTGCAGAGGAGAGGTCCCCTTTGCAAAGGGGGCTTGCTCCTGTCTGCCATGGGAGAGAGCAGCTCCTCTGGCAATAATTAGCAGAAGGATGTGAGATGCCCTTGTTAGGCTATCGCCCAGGCCTGGCCTCATTCACTTGAGGTAGGAAAACCTGCACATGAGGAAAGGGCCAGGAGAAAGGAGGGGCAAGAGCACAGGCTGACATGCAGCCCCAAGCACCTTAACAGGTATGGTCGCTCGTCAGGGCTCCTGGTAGATCTTGGCTGCTTTGGGGAGGAAAAGGGCTAGTGGAGGTGCTGGGAGCACGCAGGGAGAGCCGTTGAGTAGGCTGTAGGCAGTGTCTTTGTGGGATAGAGGCGTGCTGGGTGCGCGTGTGCTGTCCCATATGCATCTGGACGGGCTGTAGACCACTCAGGTGTCATTTTCTTCCATGCAGCTGTGGTGCATACCTGCTGTGACACAGGCCAGTGTCCTGTCACTGGTGCTCCAGTAGGACTGTCCAGGGCAATACATCTGCTCAGAGCACACCTTTGCCGTGCTACATTTGCAGTGGGATCAGAGAGGGAGACAAAGGCTGTATGAGTACAGAAAACGGCTGGATCCCTGCACAGCACCTCCGTGCACGGATGATACATGTAAGAGTTCTGCCTTGGACATGTTTATGCCCATGTCTGAATGCAGACGTCACGTCTCCACGCGGCATGCTGGGCTGAGGAGGGGTGGCATGTGTGTGGCTGTGAGGCATCACGTCTCCCCGCATCCTGCTCGGCAGACGCGTTTTTCTGCAGCTCTCTGGTGTGTCACGTGGGAGTCAGCGTTCGCACGAAAACGAAAAGCATTTGGTTAGGGTGGCCCCGGCTCTGTGTGGGGGTTACTGTCGGGCTGTGTGTGCCTGACACGTGTTTGGTTGGCAAGGCGTGTCGGGCAGCGTGCGCGTTCCCGCGCGTCCGTTCGCTGTGGCCACGGCTCGGTGCCACGAGGCAGCCCAGCTGCTAATGAGGCTACTGTTCCCCTCGCTGCACAGGCAGTTTAAAGGAGGTCGTCCTTGTCCCGCTAGAGCTGGTGACTAAGGCAGCCTGGCATTTACCCAGGATTTATTTGGACGCTCTAGAGCCAGCTGCACACAGCTTTTTGTTGTTGTTGTTTGGATTTTGTCTGACTTCATGCCCTTTTGGTGATTGCTTATAACCCCAGCGCAGAGAAAATCCTCTCTGCGTTCAGGGGAAGGAGAATTGTGTAGCATCCACCACATGCAGACAGACCAAAAGGGAAACAAGCAAAAAGGGAAGGAAAAAAAAAAAAAAAAGCAGCCTCATGCATTCCCGTCCTGAAAATGGCATGTTCTTTGTACAATTCCCTTTGACTTTTTAGGGAAAGATTTATTCTCACCTCCCTCGTGACAACAGAGTTTGCAGTGTTCTTGCGAGGCTGGACCAGCTCAAATTAACTGTGCATCCTCAGTGTTTGATTAGCTCTATTTACTGTGTTTTTATTGACCTATGCAAGAGAAAAACTAGGTCAAGCCAGGCTGATGAGGCTAGATCTGGCTCTGTAGTATAAATCAGTACAAATGAGGCCATCCAGCCGCTGAGCCATCAAATCACGCTCTGGGGTGGGTCGCCTCCAAAGAGTCCAGGGGCCATAATTAGGAACTTTCCCTAGCTGTCAATCAGAAGTGAAGCATGGTTTGGAGGTAGAGGGCGGGTAGATTTTGTTTTTAGAAGCTACTCTTTGTTTCTGTGGTGAGGGACATTTTATCAGCAAGTGGATGAAGCGCTGAGATGACTGCAAATAGAAATGGTCCCTGCCTGTTCGTGACTCCTGGACTGAGCCTCTCCACAGAGGAGGGATGGAGGCAGCTAAAGGAAACCTGCCATGCTGAGGTTTTTCTACAGAAGAAAGCGGGGAGGACAAGAACTTTTACCCAGCTTCCTTGCTAGCAGACCTTATTGGTGGCTTTTGCCATGCACAGCCAAGGGTAATACAGCTGGTTTCTGGAATGGAGAAGCGGTTGAGATTGTCTGCATCTGGGAGTTCTGAATCCCCTCTAATGCCACCTCTCCTGGTTTGGTTGGATCAGAGTAGGAGTCAGCCTGTGACCCAATCTGCTGCTGCTGAGTTAGTCACCCTGCTCTGGGGAGAAAGGAGGCAGCAGTGGGGGATGGACTCGATGATCTCTAGAGGTCCCTTCCAACCCCTAACATTCTATGATTCTCTGTCTGTGACAGGCTGATTTCAGATGCATTAAATCCCACTTCATCACTCTGGAAAAGCTCCTTGCAGGGACTTAGGTGCCTGGTGCTGCAAGTTTCCAGAACAGGAAGCAGGGAACAGCCTCAGCTGGTCTCATCTTTGGTGTGTGATGTGCTGGGAGTGAGATGTCACACAGCATTAGCTTCACTTGCGTTGGGGCGGAGGCAGCCAGCAGTCACACTGTGACAGCTGAGGGGATCCCAAAGCCACCTGGCAAGGGGGAGGAGAGGGAGCAACATGGCAAAGCAGAGGGGGTCAAATCCTAAACAGGTTGTGCTGGTGCAGCAGGGGACTGGGAAGGGCGTGGAGGAGGCTGGAGTGCACGGCAGGCTCTCCCTGCTCATCGTGATTACCCGCGGGGCTGTCGGTCCCTCCGCTTTGCGACACAGCAGCCTGTGCAGGAGGGAAGCTCAGGTCAGTGTCACGTTGGGCTGCCAAGAGCCACACATGTGATGGCCAGGCAGCAGGGTGGTGAGGAGGAAGCGTCCCCGAAGAAGGTCACTTGGTTGTGAAAGCCAGCTGGGATCTGCTTTTGAAGAAGTGAGTGGCTTGGGCAGAGCCGTGCAGGGTGAATTCAGCCATAATAACAGATTGGGGTGTTTTCAGTGCACTGGGGAGGCAGAGAGCTTAGCATCTTCCAAAGTATTGGGGGATCTTGCATAAACGTCAGACCACAAATGCTTTATTCTTCACCTCTGAGAATATCTGCAGCCCCTTTGTGTGTTGTTATGTACAGGGCAGGAGCTCCTTCTGTTGGGAGTGTTGGAGGCATGAACTGCTGGAGGGATGAACTCAACTGTTATGAACAGGAACAATCCACCACCTTTTGTACAGCCATGCACCCAGCCCTCTACAACAAGTGCTAAATGTGCAGTAAATGCTGCTCCTCTGGGGAAAATCTGGTTGGCAAAACAAGAGGAATATCAGCTTTTATGGAGAGAGACAGAGCTGATGAGAGCTGGCTGTTAAAATCCTGCTGGAGATGCAAGGTATCCTCCACTGAACCCAAATGTCCATTCAGCTGAGTCAGCTTCCAAGGAGACGCTTCCCATCTCCTTCTGCAAAATGCTTCCTTTGGGTGATGGGAATGCAGAGTGCTGCCACTCTTGCAGGGTAGGAGCCAGCATGGGCATCTCTGCCTGTGCAGCTGTCAGACCTGCCTCTCTCTGCTGGCTGAGCTCAGCAGCAGCCTGGTGTGAGTGATGGCCCCGGCTTCCCAGATGCATTTGCATTCCCTTTGAATGCTGCTGTTGCCTCCCCTTCTTTATGGCCGTGATTTACTGACATCACAGGCTCAGCATCATGGAATTGAAATTACAGGATGCTGAATTTATGATCAGGGAAATGAACCCTTCCCCACTCTGTGCCGCCTGCCCTCTGTACACACACGTGGCACACGCGGGCACCTCGCTCTGCTCCCCAGCTTCGTGGTGCAGCGATGGAGAAGAGCCTAGTTGATGAAGGGTACTTGCTCCCCTAGCTGCAGAAAGAAATGAAGACATAAGGGAAAGGGTTTGACATAGGCCTGGATGTCCAAACTTCCTGAGCTCTGCCCGTAGATCTGCAAGCTGGTACTGCAGCCGTTCTTGCAAGCTGGGCTCCTGGGTTTTGCATGCATGTCTGAGGTTAAAGCCCATGAGGCAGGACTCCTGGCTCCTTTATTTCATATTAACAGTCCTCTTAGCAATGTGTTCCTACTGTGGGGTGATTTCCAAAGCATTCCCAGAAGGCATTTCTCATCCTCGCCATCTTCTGTCCCTCCCTTCCAAATTTTGCCCGCTCTCCGGGTGAGCTTCTGGATAAAGTGCAAGATCAATAATCCAAACAAAGAAAGAAAGTGATCAGAAATTACAGTTTCCAGGTGATAAATCAAATGCATAATAGGACATGGGTATGTGTAGCTTGAAGCATGGTTCGGTTTGTGTCTGGGTGTGTTGGAATAACTCCATCCTCTGGAGCTAATTTAGGATGTCCTCTGCTCTCTGCCTGGGGAGGAAACGGCTTCTGTACAGAAGGCACTTGTCTGTGACAGATCTCTTGTAAACAGCATGATAGCTTGATGTCAGACACGCTGAAGACATCTTTATCAGGTACTTTGCCAAAGGCCCCGGGAGGAAGCTGTAGGACAGACCTTGGTCAGCAGAGATTTTTCAGGCACAGACTGGCTGAGATTCAGCCAAGCTGCATGGAGCCCTCGCTAACCCAAAGGCTTGGGTAGATCACTAGCTATTAATAAAAAAGGAGGTCTGCGTTATACCACGCTGCATCACAGACACAGCTCTCTCTCAGCAGAGGAGCTCTGCAGATATATTCTAGGCAGAGGTACTAAAGAAAAGATTATATCAAAAATGGAGCAGGTTAGATGGATGGATAGAGGATTTCCTGCTCTGGGGGAAGGTCAAAGCCTTTTTTTTCCAAAATGAAAATCCCGGTGGTTTTCATCAATCTTCGAAACCCATTTTTGTCTGGGCTTAATCACAATGATTCATGTAGGCCTTTTAATACTTTTTCTTCCTGACTTCTGTACGTGTATTAACTGCCTTTCCAATGAAATGTCCTTTCATAGCAACAGTCCCCAAAATCTCGGTTTGAAAACTGGAAAAAAAACCCCATTGCCATGTTTCTTTTCCTCTGCGCTTGTTATTAAGTGAAGGGAATCGGTCTCGCTTTTTTTCATGAGCAATTTTGGGTTCTGTGGTTTGTAGGTAGCTGAAAGCAGAACAATTTTAGTGGGCATCAGTTTTTCTCTGGTGACGTGCTTGTTTCTCTTCAGCCTCTGAAAACCAACCCCCCAGTGCCTGAGACCAGTCCATCGGTTCACTCATCCGTCTACCCGTTGCCATCTCTCCCCGCATACCAGGGTACCCTCTGGCTACACTGAAACACACTGAGCTGCAGAAATCCTGCTTGTGGTGGAGAAACTGCAAAAGCAGAAGGAGCCTTAACAGCAAACAGTCTATTTATTGATATTTTATTACGCTGTTTAGCAGGACCCTGGTGCCTCTAATAAAGCATTAAGGAAGTGTAGCAGCACATTCTCATTGATTCCATTCAGTGTGGTGATATTAGTGCGCGGGCCAGTGACAAAGAAAAGAAATAATTTCGTTCCCCCGCCCTGTGCTGAATTGCTGATGGCAAAATGCCCCTTAAGCCTGAAGATTAGTTAGTTGTACTGTGACCCTCAACCGAATGATCACAAACCACATGCAAAAAGGGAAAGGCAAGCTTTTTGTTTTGATCTATAGAGCTACACAGTGAGAGATCTGGAGAAATTCGTGATGACTCAGGAGAGCTCAGATCTATCGAGCCTGGTGTTTCATGGCTGAAGATAGAAATGGTCTGGGATGGTCCCGAAGGGCAGCCAGGGAAAGGGATGAGCTGAATTTTCCCTGTGTGACAGAAATATTTGCATTTTTGTCTGCTCTGGGTTTTCTAGTTGCAGGTTTTCTAGCAGCTAGCGTGGATTGCAGCACAGAGGAGAAACCACTTCATCTCTCGGGTCTCTAATCTCTTGGCTGGTACGTTTCCCTCTGTCCCTCCCAGTGACTCCACAGCCACGTATGATAGCAGTAGAGAGGGAGAGATGCGAGCCCATCAAGGTGCCAATGGCAGAACGGACACAGACTCTGCCTGGTCACTGAACAACAAAGCAGAAATCCCAAATGCTGCCCACCTAGCAAGTGAAGACCCCTTGCTTCTTCCTCCCTGGTCCTTCCCAGGCATTCACTGGTAAGGCCATGGCCAGGCTCACCCCCCAGAGAGCCCCACACCCCAGAGCCTGCCCTGTGCCCAGGCAGGGTGGTGCCTCAGAGCCCGTGGGGAGAGCAGCTCTACCATCAGTGCCAGGAGCTGGGAGCATTTTCTCTGGGGTCTTTGCTGCTCCCCATGCTGCCGGGCCCCTGGGGACAGGCGGGTTGTGCTCCTGCTTTCTCTTTTATTCCTCCACACAGGTCTTGGCAGGGCCCACAAGTGCTGCTCCTGGGTGGATGGCAGCTCCCTTCTCCATCTGCGCGGCCCTTGCCCCGGAGGGGGTGGCTCTGCCTCAGCCTGCTCCAGATTAATGTGTGCAAATACTGCATTAGCCAAACCACTTTGCCAGGTAGAGGAGGTGCCTGGATGTTTGAGGAGGGCTTTAGCTCTGTTATCACCTGGACAGCTGGTGTTCCAGACCCAGGGTGGCTAAATATTTACAGTTCAGCAGAGGTGCTGGGGAGTGCAGCACACGGAGAGCCCTCTCCTCAGCCAGCCCTGGGTGCAGGACAGCAGCACCCACACGCCTGGCTCTGCTGCTCAGGGGAGCTGTGCTGCTGCTCACCAGCACAGGAATGACCCCTGGGGTCTGCTTTTGAACCCAGCTCCACTACCAAATTCCTACATGGGCTCTTCATCTTCTGATGCTCCTTTCTCTCCACCTTGTGAAAATTAGGGTAATAATAATAGTAGCCCTTAGGATCACTGAAGGGGATGAATCAGTAGCACCAATAATGTTCCCAAGGGTTAGACCACTCATTTTGTGTGCTGTGGGGTTCATATCAGCATGAACGTGCTTCCTCCTATCCTAGCTATCTCCACGCTTCCCCACTGTGACCGTGGGGACAATTAGTAGCTGTAATCTTCTGAGCCTTGTGTAAAGAGGGGAAGAATCCGGTAATACTTGGCTGGGATTTTGTGTGGATTAATTAGCTACCGTTTGCACAGCTCTTTGAAGCTTCAAACCTATTCAAATGGTAAGTATTATTATTAAAAAATGATCCATTAGTTCTGATCATTGGCTACGGCCTCTCTGTAGCCTCTCTGGTGTCCTTTTCTACAGCGTCATATATTTGTCTTTGCTATTCCAAATACATTTATTAAGGAGATGTGACAGCAAAAGAATCCATCTGCAGTTTTGGTTTAAGTGTGGTTTTGGTAATTACACTCACGATGGCTGGGCTATAACTGTGCTTAGCAGTAAGAAGTGTACTAAAACCTGTACTTTCCAGGTTGTGGGTCACTTGCTTCTGGGCAACTGAGCACCAGGTGAACTAAACACAGAACACTCATAAGCGGGCTGCGTCCTTCAGGGTGGCAATACGACGCCTTGAACGCCCTCTCTAGTTTGGCAACTGGAATTTTATCTGGCACCACAAGTGGGAAAGAAATGTGTTAGCTCAGAGCTCGATGAAAGCTCTAATGCATCCAACCTCACATCTGAGACGTGTCCAGCTGGTTGCTATGTTTCACCTGGGCTGCGGTAACTCATGAAGCCGTGGGGACTTGAGTCCTGCCCCAAATCCCTTTTATGTGCCCGCAGAGCTATGGCTGTTGTTGGGCCATGGCATCAGAGCACCTCTCTGGAATCAGGACCTACTCGTGTTGTAAGAACATTGCCACTGTGCCATGCTACTCCTCCTGGGTCGTGTCGTAGGAGATGCCTCGCTCCCAGCTGAGCTCCAAAGGGCAGGTTTAGTGCTAGCTGTCATCTTCCAGCTTGCATCCCTCCTGGGCCTGCTGGCTGCCCTGTTTCCAGCACTGTCACCTTCACGTGGGCTGGGCTGGCTTGTCACCTTGCTGACCAGCTATGTCAGGCACGAGGACACAGAGCAGGGGACAGGGAGCTGCACGACGCTGCCGCTAGCCCGAGCATCACCTCATAGGACCCTTGTTTCAGGCAGCGCTCTGCCAAGTGGCACATGACAGCCCTCGGCCTCCCAGGCGTGTGACCCCTGCGTACAGTGTGCTGCCCACGACTTGGCAGATCCAGCAGAAGCAGAAGCCTCCCTCCTTCTCCCACAGCTCTTGCACAGCGGGGCTGAGCCATACCAGGGACAGGTCCCTGAAGCTCCCTGGGAGCCCAGGCCAGCTTTTTACACCAGCTGAGGACCGTGTGCATCTCTGAGTTCACTCCTGGTACCTACCAGTGGGAAAAGAGCAGAGCCTCTAGCACTGACACATGTATACATATATTTCCATTGAGGCTTTATTCTTCTAAACGTTGCTATTTGTTTTTTGTTGTTGTTGTTGTTTTTTTTTTTAAACATACAGGCTGCTCAATTCATACTGCACAAAAAAGCCATAAACCTCCCACTAAAGAGTGAGAAAAATGCTCTGAGGCATATATCACTGCATTTGGCCAATCCTAAACCCAGTCACGGCACTGCAAATAAAATACACAGCGTTCCTTTCACTACAAATATATTCTCAATCAGGAAAATATGTATATAATTCAAGATCTGATACACTCTAAATCAAGATGTGACTTATGTTCGGGAATCAAAAAGATAAAAAATCCAGGCAATTTCTAAATCATTCAGGTCTCCAAATGCTAATTCTTCAACTGATGTTTGAGGGGAAGCTTTGGGAACAAGCAAAGATTGTTAAGTGAGATAAGTAATTCGGGATGCCTCGAATTCAGAGGCTGGACCTCAGCTTTCTAAAGTTCCAGTGTCATACCAGTGAAGGTAGTCAGTATTGCTCATTGCTTTTGAACAGGTTTAAGCTCTTCTCCACACATTATGTTTTCTCTTTGTCTTTCTGCTTGATGCAGGCTGAAAATTTCAAGGATGAGTGTGAGCCAAGAATTTCATGCCTGAGGTCCTGACTCCTGAGATATCCATCCTTTTACCTCTTATTATTCCAGGTTAGTATATAGATTAGGCTATAGCTTCCTATGCGGTGCAGAGAAGAGGTCTCCTGACTAAATGACCATTTCCCAACATGAAAGTTTATCCCAAACATCAAAACTGAATCTAACAACGACACCTCCTTTCTCATATGCAATCTACTGCTTTTTAAATTTTTTTTTAATCTGCTGCTTTAAAACTGTTCTGCAAGTCTAGGCAGTACTTGGGCTAAATGTAAAGGATTGAGGAAAGTGATTAGGGAAAGCAATTATTACCAGGCTTAAATTTGCTACACCAGATCCACACTTCTACTGGTAAATTTGTAGGGGTCTGCAAATGAAAGGTGAAATCTACATAGACACTAAAGTCGCTATGGCAGTGACTGGTTCTCAGTAGAGGTCTTGAAAGCATGAAGAATAAAAGAGACCTGTCTAGTTTGGGGGATTTTAGCCCTATCTTAATAAATAGGCAAGCATCATGACAGAACCTGGAGCTTCAAATGGTACCGCAATGCAGAACTGGTTTGTGCTTGAATGTATTTCATCCTGTTTCAGAGCTGTTCAAGTCAAGCTTAATTTGATCTTGATCCCTTAATTATATCATTTGGATCCTTTCCAAACTGGTTCTCTAAAATATCTGACTCCTGAATCTGAAGAGAGCTGTTACGCAACTTTTGATCCATTTTCCTGATAAGGCTTATGAGATGGGTTTTAATGTGATAGTAATTCCTCACGATGCTGAAGAGGCCAGGGTTACAGGCAAGAGAGTCTGTGCACTTGGGTGACGACCACTTCAAATTGCATTTGTGTGATGGTCTATGGCAAGCATTGTGAACACTATACTGATATTTTGATGGCTTTGCCAGTGTGGTGGATACAACTCAGAATGTGGCTGCTCTGTATAACATTGGGGGGTTTTGCCTAAATTGCAACCCGGGCCCCATTGTGTGGGGTGAGGTGCACCCACAGGTGCCTTGGGGAGCATCAGAGAAGGAGGGAGGTGAAAGATGTGCAGAAAGGAGTGTTATTCTGCCTGTTGTACAGCTGGGGGCTCTGAGGCACAGCAGGATTAAGTGCTCTGCCCACAGCCCCGCTGTCCAGTGTTTTACTCCTTTTCCAGACTGGGAGCCCTGTGGGTTTCCCTTGTCCCAGTCAGACAGGGGATTAGCTCTTCAGCAGGCATAGATCTGTACAGCCCCATTGGGCAATGCTTGCTTGCACCCATGGTCGCTGTGGTCCTTTGGCCTTTCTTTCTTAGCATGGATTAGTGTTCATCTGGTAACACATATGGGAACTTTTCCTTCACAGATTCATCAGTGCTTCCAGTTGCACTTTATTAAATACACAGTTGGAAATGAGGCTGCATCTTGTCTCCTTAGCCTCGGAGACCCTGCCTGTCCACATGTGGTTTCAATATAAATACAGAGCACTGAGAAGCTCTTCTCTTATTTGAGGAGAAGGTGTCAACCTTTGCAGGATAAACATACCTCCATCGGTAAGCAGAATGACTTCACTTCTGCCTCGCAATCATTTCTTATGTGAGCTTTAATCATTCTGCTCTTTGTACTAAGCGAAGCCCTTATGATCAATCAGAACTTTGAAGTTTTGTTATAAAAATGTAAATGAAATGCATTTCTAAAGGAAGCTTTTTGTCTGCCTTGCGTGCCTCTCTGTTCTGCCACATGCACTGACAGAAAGCACAGTGGTGCTGGTAACAGAGCAATGGATTTGCTGGGCCATTTCAGTACTGAGATGCATGGTTGCCTCCTTCCCACTCTCTTCACTGCTTCTACTCTTCCACTTAAAGAAAAGAAAGGAGAAAAAGGGAAGAGTAGAAGAGGAGTAGAGAAGAAGAGAAGAAGAACAGAGAAGAGGAGAGGAGAGGAGAGGAGAGGAGAGGAGAGGAGAGGAGAGGAGAGGAGAGGAGAGGAGAGGAGAGGAG
>WTSP01001147.1:70809-85231 GCA_025331215.1 Actenoides lindsayi | reverse complement strand
GGAGCGTGTTGGCGCCCGTCGGTCCCGTGGCAGGGGCCCCCGGTGACCCCTTGGGGGCCCCCCCCCCCCGAGCTGCCCAGCTCCCATCCCGTTTGCCTGGGGCACTAGCAGAGGAGCTCAGACCGTGTCCCTAGTCCCTGTGAAAAGCCACATCCTACTCTGAAGTCAGGGCAGTTTTACTGAAAACAGGAACTTTGTCATCACGTGAAGCGATTCAGCAAAGATGAGCGAAGGGACCTTTGGCGTTGGTGGGGAAAGGGGAGTTGGCGAGGGGCTCTTAGCATCTCTTGCTGGCAGCGTTTGTCCGAGCGGGTCCTGACCTGCCTCGGTACGGCTGGGTGATTCTGCACGCTCGCTCTGGGGCTGCCACAGCCTCCTCCGCATACCTGCTCCCCTGGGCTATGCTGGTTGAAGGGAGATTGGTAACAGTTATTTACCAACGGCCTTTACAAAGGCAGAGGGAGGAAGCGCAGCACGCAGAACCAAGGCAGCAGTGGGCTGAGAGCCCGCTTTCCTCAGTTACCTGCCCTTTGCTGCTGCTGCTTGTTGCCAAAATCGAAGCTTCATTGTTTCACCTCTTCTCTAAAGAAGATTTCTTTTTAAAAAAGGATTTTGCGGGCCCTGATGAGGTGTGGGGGGAAATATCTTCTGCATGCATCTGTGTATTGGAAGGATCTGTGTATTGGAAAATATCTTCTGTGTGCATCCGTGTATTGGAAATTCCTTCGGTGTTTCTGCTCTCATTTGCAAAGTCTTTTCTTCCTTTACGTGCCCGTCCTTTAGTCCGTGCTCCTGCGTGCAGTCAATCATCTGGGTGCTGCTCCCCGCAATGCAAACAGCATCCATCATGTGACAGGGGCAGTTACGGGAACACTTTGTTACCTGCTCCCGATCAATTTGCGGAGCACAGTAAGAGCTGCCATGCCGATGAATATGCTGAAGGGTTTAAGCGTCAGCAATGGAGGTTTACCCGGGTGTTGTGCTGGGATGATGATAAAACACTTTCCTTGTGTCAAGTTCGGAATGCGTCACTTGTAAAGGCTTCTATTGCTTCTGCAGGGAGAGGTGGGGGGGAAGGATATTAGAGGGCCAAATGATTACCTGGTGTAAGTGGAGAGAGCTTCTCTGGAGTTGGGTTATGCATGTTCGGGCTTCAAAGTCTATTGTTTCAGTGGAACCAGGCTGATTTATGCCAGCTGAAGCTGTGTTTCTAAAACTGTTTAAAGCTTAGCGTTCCCCTCTCAGCATCCCTGGGAGATAAGGATTTACTGCAGCTGTTTGAAAAATGCAAATTTTTTTCAGGAAACATGGGGGGGATGTCATAAAAATGTTTCTGCAGTGAGTGAAAAAATTTCATGAGTATCTTTAAGGTTTTGATGGGAGATAGAATCCCAAAAAGCAAAACATTTTCAGCTTTCTTTTTTAGAAAACTGGGTTTGCTCATTGTCTCAATTATTTACATTTTCTCTTTGATAAAAGCTGTGATAAATGAAAACAGGCATGTTTCTCAAACAAGGTGGTATTTTGGGAAGCCTTTTTTCAGTGGAAGAATTCCATTGTATTCTGGTGTTCCAGCCAACCCTGTAAATGACAAGCTTAAGCTTAAAATAAGAAAATCCTGGGTTCAATTTTTGTTTTGCAGGTTTCTTTTTTTCTTTTATCAGCTTCTGCAAAGCAGTCCATGCTTCCCTTTCTAGTTAAAAAGCAGAATCAATACCCAAGAAGGGTCAAACAGCTTACAATTCATTACATGTACGCGTTTCTAACTGACAATGCAATTCTTGTTTCTCATTTTTCATGTCAACTGTTTCTCGGAAAAACAATGAAAGAAAGAAAGAAAAGCAGAAAAAGACAAAGAGACAGAGAGATTTACCCAAGTCATCAAGTGAAATGAGTGCTGACAGGTTCTCTAATGTTACATGCCCAGAACAAAAAGGATTCCTTACTCTGCTCCTCTGTAAGCGTTTGAGAATCCTTTGTGCATAACTGTGCTATTCACTGGAACCTCAGCTCCAGGATTCCCCAGTAATTCCTTTAGAAATGTGCTGCTTCTTGGCCTTGAAAGAATTATTCAGCAGATCAAAGGCAAGCAGCAATGAATTGTTTGGATCTTTTTCCATCTTTGTTGCTGAATGTACCCAAGTTCCCTCAGGCACATAAATTCTTTTTTTTTTTGTTTTGCCTCCAGTTTCTTTCCTTGTGTGGCAAGAAGACAGGCAGCTTTGGGAATGGTCAAGATTCAAAACTTCAGGAAAAATCCATGTTAGGGAGAAGCTCCTCTGCTGATTCAAGTAGGCAAAGCATCTACCACCCTAATGAAGTTTTAATCTAATGACAAATTTTCCCAAATTCAGTTATGCTTGCAAGTGCATTTGAAGGTCACCACCATCTCAGTCAGTCATGTAGTTAGGAGCTGTAAATCCAGAGGAAAAAATCTTGGTTTGTGGTTCACACTTGAGCAGATGGAGGCAGTTTTTCTGGAGATTGCAGAGACTGTCAGAGGCTGGTGGGGAAGTCACGTCAGCCCTGAGGCAACATGTTTAAGGGGAAGTGGCAAAGCAAGGTCAATTTCTAACTGGGGAGCCATAAAGGTCCTGAGTTGTCTCCGTGCTGTAGTGCCAGCTCTGCTTTCATTGATAAGGCTTCCACAGATACGTAGGCTGAAATCTCCCAATGAAAAAGCTCATTTATTAGAGGTTGGATCTGGGTCTGTTCCAGAGATGGCTTTGGAACTGCTTGATCAGAGCAAGTGTCTGGAAGGACTTGGTTGCAAAGTCTTCAACCCTTGAAGAGAGCAGAGATGCATTTTTTTTGCACAGTATGTTTGTTTTGAACCAAGTCTAATTTATCTACAAAGGCCAGAGGGAAAAACTTGCCAAAGTTGTTCGAGTTTGGGCTGATTTGTTGTGTTTGGTGCAGTGGTGTGGTAGGTTGGTCTGCATTTCTTTTGCCCTCATCTATCCCACTTGACTTCCACCTGGGAGCTCAAGCAGTTGAGAGGGGCTCAATGACTGGCAAAGCATCTTTTGTCTTTTCTACCCCATCCTTGTGAGGCACAGCACACGCTGCCAGCCTAGATAAACTCCAGCACTTCCCTGTCCCCAGGAGATAAATCCATCACTCGGAACAGGCTTGACTTTTTGTGAGAAGCGAGCTGAAACCTCCTTTTCTTCTGTCTTTCCATTAGTTCCCCCTCCATCTCCTCAGTGACAATATTCCCTCCAGTCCTTACATGGTGCAATGCATCTGGAGAATCATACTGCGAGTCAGCACTGTCTAGGGGCTCACAGCCTGCCTGTCATGGGGGAAAGGAGGCAAGAAATGAATTTGAGTCCCCAGTGGTGGCTTGTAGGGGGACTTGGCGTTGCAGGGAAACATTACTCCTGAGAGCTGATTACTCTTCTGCCCTGAAAGTAAGAGCTCATTCAAAGAAAATCCTTCTTAACTCGTGTAACCTATATACAAAGTCCAGATTGCTGGGCTGAGCAGGTTTTAAGGCAATGCTGAACTGGGGTATCAGCAGCTGCCTTGGAGAGGAATGGAGAATGGTGAGATGTTTTGCAGTGCTAATGGGTGGAGGGGGCTTTGCTTCTTCTAAGTGGGGGAGAGAACATGAAAAGCAAATTAGACTTTTTTTTTGCACTGTACTAAATGCCTCGCCTCTTCATGGCTTCTAGTGCTGGTCTGCAGGGGGCAGGAAGAATCTGCACTGTCAGACTTTGACTTTTCTCCCATCTTTAACTTCTGGACTTCTGTTTTTTGCCTCTTTCAGATCATGGGTGGTTGTTCCCATCTAGAGACAGGACAGCAGGTGGGTTATAAAGGTTTACCTGAGAAAATCACCTGGAGTCTGGGGGCTCGTGCTCAAGGACTGATTGAATGCTAGCAATGAGGTCAGGAAGGAATATGACCCACCCTGAACTAGAGATACTAGAGGTTTGTCCTCTGTAGCACAAGGCATAGCCCTGCCCTAGGATCATATGCTGGATTTCCTGGAATGTGTTCCTTAGGACAGGGATAAAACCTTCAATTTCTCCTTCTATGTTCATTCTTTGCAACACATTCTACTCTTAGCACTTGTGCATATGCCAAAGAGAAGTACAGTCATAGAAATATGAGGCTGGTGGGACTTGGAGGTCATCTAGTCCATCCCTGTATCCTCCATGCTACTGACTATATCACAACAACCCTGACAGATGTCCTTAATCTTCTTCCAACAAGGATGCAATGCACTGAATAGTTTGTTCTGTGCTTACTTACCCTCAAATTAAAAAGTTTATCCTAACAAGAAACTGAAATGTACCTTTTCCTGTTTCCTCCCCAACAAATTCACCCTATTTTCCCCTGTCCTGCCTCTAGTGGCCTGAAGGGTAATTCCTCACTTTTCTTTCCAGAAAGACCTTTGATATCATAGAAGTCTGTTATGTCCCCACTTCTGAAAGCTCTTACCCTGGGCTGAGCAATCCCATTTCATTTGACCTTTCTTTGAGGATTGTATTTTCTAAGCCTCCCATCAGCCTCTTGTTGTTGTTGGTACGGAGCCTGATGTGAGCTTTTGCCCACCAGAATTTGGCTAAGCAATTTAATCCCTTGAGGCAGGATGGTAAAAATCACAAGTATTTACAACCCTGTGCTAGAAGTCACGATTGCCTGTTCCTGTGTTGCTGAGCCACACACCCTGCTGTGTTTCCTGTGCTGCAGAGCAGCTTGGTTTGGCAAGGGAATGGACCAGCCAGAGCAGGCAGCCTTTTCCTCATCTGGCTTGTGATGTGAAATGTCCTTCCCAGTTTGACTCAAGCTGTGGGGGTGGGATCTGCTCATGAAGCCTGGCCAGCTCATGATCCTCTGTGTCAAAGCTGGCACCTGCAGGATCAATGCAATTTAGTCTCCTTGCCAGTCAAACTTTGATTGAAAGCTGTGGAAATCAATAGCATCCCTTGTCCCAAGAAGCTTTGGGTCAGGCTGTCTGCCTCGATCTTTCCCCAGGTCTTTCTCCAGTTAGATATAATCCCTATCACTGCTGACAGCTACAGCTTTCCATATTAGCTGAAAAAGTATGCAGAAATAAACTAGTCGTGCATCTCCTTTATAGACTAGCATGACTTCCCTGTCATGTTTTCCGTGTTTTCTCCTAGTACTCGATGTTTGCAAGTCTCTTTGCTTTAAGCCATGTCAGCTACAGGCTCAGAACACGCAATAGCTACAATTTTCTTTCACTCTTCCCCTCACTCTTTCCTCAGCTTGAGTGTTTAATTTGCTCCAGACTCTGCTTGAGCAATTTTTGGAGAGTACAGTTTATATTTGTGTATGCAAATAAGCTGAGCAAATATGCTAAGGAGCTCCAAAGATAGATCAGTACGCTTAAGTACATGCCAGCCCACAGTAAAATTATCCCAGGCCATTCTAGTCTCACAGTTAACCCTTCTGTCTTCTTCAGTGTAGAGTCTGTGTGGTGAGTAGGTGGTACTGGGAGATAGTGTCCCACCTCCTGTATTGCTGTAAATGGGTGAATGTCACTGGGGTCAGTGGTGCTGTTCTGCACCATCAGCCAGGCAACAGGGCACAGCACTATGCCCATTGTTACACCTATTTATGTATTCAATTATTAGTTGTCTTTCATGTCCTTTTTCTTGTTGAACAAGCAGTTCTAGGAGCTGCAGAAGTAACACAGCCAGCTTTCCTTCAGATGTGTGATTTATGGTGGAGTCTCTGGTGCCTAATAATGTGTGCTTCTGAAGCTTTGTGCACGGTTGGAGAGTTCATAAAAACATTCTTCCCTATGGATGCTCTCACAGCTAATAACATAGCTGAGCGTAGTTCTTGCCTTTTCTGTAGGGGCAGGGAAAGAATTTGACCTTTCCCCTCTAATTCTTGCCAGTGGTTATAAAACTTGCAACAGTGTAGACGTGGTGGATCTGTCAAATGGGCCGGAATCGGTTCAAACATCTTCTGAAGAATACTAGCTTTCCTAATCTGGTTTGTCTTGCTATAGGAGGGGAAATGAGAGATCATTGTCATTTGCTGGGCTTGTCTGTACGGAAGGAATGACTGGAATAGCTATTGCAGAATAAGCTCTTGAGCTGGAAACCTTCCAGAATAGTTGCCTGCATGGACACACTCTTCTGGAACATAAGTGACTTAACTGTAGCATAATTACTTCACTTTGGAAGGATGCTAATTACTTTGGAGTGGGTTTTTTTATTATTCTGGAATAAAACCTGCTGTCATAATGTCCTTTGGGAGGCCTGATGGAATAGTTTCTCCAGCAGTCACTACTCCAGACGTTTTCCCCTTGTAGATGAGGGAAATGCTCTGAAAAGACAGCTGACTGTTCTGGTGCTGAACCTGCGCAAGGCTTTGGGGAAAAAAACAAGGGATCTAAGCAGATTTCTGTGGTGCTTATATCACAGGGCTTATTTAGCTTTGGAATATGTGAAGACGATACAGCTTTTCATTACTGCTTCAGCTTAGTTTCTTAAAGAAATGAGGCTTACATAATCTGTGCCTGTGTACATGCTTCCCATAACTTCTGCACCATTAGCTCATTTCAGCCACATTTAGCAGAGGACAGGAGACTTCAAGTGTTAGATTCCTACAGGTTTTTGGGGCTCAGCAAGACACACGTCCTATGGCATCTGCACTGAGGGAGAGGCTGCAGCATACCCCTGTCCTGATAAAACTTCAAAGCACCTGCATCCTGCTGGGGCCAAACCATTCCCCAGCAGAAGGAAAGCTCTCTGCTGGAGTCTGACACCTTCCCCATGGCAAAGCCCGTAATCCAGATCCACAGGACCGATTCCTTGTGATCATAAAGACTTTTATTCTTGGTGTTAGGTGTTTTAAATCTTCAGCTGCTACCTAAGGCTCACAAGCTGTTCCCTGTAATACTGAAATGTAGCCAGCTCTGGGGAGGAATTTCCATTCTCTGTTCTTTGTGTTGTTGTCCCAGCCTGACTCACAACCCAGGCTCACTCGTGGGAGCCAGAACACTTTCCTTGCAGTCCTCCCACTTTGGCCTGTTTTCTTGTATATCTGCAAAAGGGGAAGTCTGCAGCAAACCTCCCTAAATGGAGTCAGATGGCATCTCAGGGTGGTGTAGTGGTTTTGCAAATGTATTGCTGTTCTTGCAGCCAAAAGAAATCTCACTAGAAGGCCTTGCTAGACAGTGTAAGCTAAATCCTTCCCCTCGGGTCTGCACAGCTGCAGTGTAGAATGGAAAGCGGGGGGAAGTCCTTGTTTGCAGGGCTTTGCTTCCCATTGCCAAAACAAACCCTTTAGTTGAGATGAATTTTGCACTGAGAAAGGCAGCACCTATGCTTACATCTGATCTGGTAATCTATGTTAATTATCTATATCAATGAAGAGAGGGAGGAACGGATGAGGTAGGTTCTCCTGCCTCATCTTAGGAGTCCACTTTGGGACATGGATGAGATGCATTGCTCCTTAATAGCACCTACTCCTGTTGGTTAACTGTCTGAGGAGTCAGTCCAGGTAACATGGTCAAATGAAGACATTTTCCTGGTCAGTGCCTGTGTTCAGACAAATAGACCCCTCTTCCTCTCTGCAGCCTGTCCCCCAGTGTGGTGAGGTGACTTCAGTTGGGAGTAACAGCCATCAAAATACAGCTCATCAGGGGTAGATGGAGCTGGTAATCAATTCAAAAAGATGAAATGTTCCAGAGAAAACCTGCGCCTAGGAAGAAGCTTTAGAGCAGGGAAAAAGAGGCGGCTCAAAATTACCCCTCTAGGTAGATGTTTGTAACTGCATCTCCTGAGGGGGGGAAATATGGTCTCCAGATGGAGCTCTCAGATGGGAGAGGCTGGAGGCAGATGCATTCCTGGGTTTTGAATGTTCTGGGGCTTCCTAGTGAGTTATCTCTGAGCAGATTATGGATCCTTGTGCAGTGACTGCAGGATAACATAATGGGGTGATGGAGCACTTGATTACCTGGGACATGGGAAAAGAGACCTTGCTGGGAGGGTGCCACAGCCATCTGCTAAGTGCCCCAGCAGGCAGGACATGTACTGGTGAATTGCTAGGGCATGGGGGCCAGACCTCTGCGTCGTGTGAACCCAGAGTGGAGTGGTGATGGGAAAAGGACTTGGGTTTTGGATCATCTGAGTGGTGATGAGACATCACCGAGCTCAAGTGGTGCTGGGAGAGATGGTGGATGGGAGGCAGCAATGAAGGCAGGCAAGAGGTTTGCTTTTGTTGTCCTGCCCTTCTGGTGATGGGGAGAGCAATTCCTCTGCTCTGGAGTTGTGCTGTGTGTGGAGTTGTGCCGAGTCAACCTTGCTGCCAAAGACCTGGTTCCCCAGTGTTGCAGCTACACAGCCCTGACTCCATCAAGAGCAGGGCAGGTGACCCTCCTTGGCCCATGCCAGCCCCCAGCCTGCTGCCAGGCAGGCTATGGGACAGGGCTGCTTCAGGTGCTCCATGTGAAGCTGCATGGGACCCTGCAGAGCCTGCTGCCTTGTCCCTGCTCCTTGCCCTGGTTTCTGCTGGTGAATGGTGACAGGCAAGCACTTGCTGGAAGGGCTGGCACCTTCCATGGGACTCTGGGACGTGTTCCCAGATCTGGGCACAGCAGGGATATATTTTTTTTGCGTGTGTCAACATTAGAAAGCAAAAGCCAGCCACAGGGAAATATTGAAGAATCTTTTATCCAGCCCAGCTCTTGTATTTTTATTTGTCAGCACTTATTTGTTTCCTGACACAAAGTGGAAACATTTGGTCAGTGTTTGGCTCCTGTTCTTACTCTGGCTGCAGTGTCACTCGTGATGACGTTGCTGGCTTTTCTGGTTGGTTGTGTCTGGAGGCAGTGACATGTGGTAAAAGGTTTGTTGCAGCCCTGGCTCTGAGTGTCAGGGTAACCCCGTTCCACTCACAGAAGCTGTTTTGCTAGTTCCAGCAGCAAAGGGTTGCCCTTTGGCGGAGGGGATGTTATAAAAACCTTTTGCAGGGAGTTGCTAAACTTCTGATCGCTTAGCTCGGTCAATGAGATGATAGTGCACTGAGTTGAACAGAAGTAAAAACAATTTGGTTAAGCTTATGCTCAATGGTTCAAGTCTTAGTCTGAGTCTTAATAATTCTAATGCAATTACCCTCAGTATTATGGTCTGATAAATAAATGCTCAAAGCGGAGATCAAGGAAGACTTGGATATGTTTGTTCTGTTCTTTTTTTCCCCCAGTCTCTGCATCTGGCCACTGTATAAAACAGGATAGTGGATTAGAGGGAGCATGGGTCTGACTCAGCACAGCCTGTTGAGACTGCAATTAAGACATGGAATTCACCCCATATGTCACTTATTGGATTGGTAAGCAGAAATGCCTTGTTTTGGCCATAATAGACTCCTTGAGCCTAGTTTTCTGTGACTTCCACCATTGCTGCTGTGCTTATTCGAACTGTTTTATTCTCAGCAGTGTCCGAGAGGGCAGAGTTGCTTGTTGGTCCTATCAAGTGGTACCTGTCAGCAACCAGCAGCATAGTTGGTGTTTGAACTTTGTTGCCCAGGTTCTTTGCTAGCTTTATTTTGTACCAAATGTTCTGCTGCTATGTTGCTTTTTTGCATCTTTGTGATGTCAGTAACAAGACAAAACTGCTGGTTTGTGAAGATGAAAGGCTAATCCTGTGGGTGAAATCAAGTGCCTACTGACTTTGCTCTACGGATGCGCAGAGACTTGTTCCAGTTTATAGCACCAAAGATTTGTCCCGCGTATTGTGACTTGTGCCATCTCTTCTGCTTTTAACACAGACATCTTTTGAACTTGAGCAAAAAAATTTACTTCCCTCAGCTTCAGTTTCTCAGTACCTGAGTGGGATGTCTGGATCCCTCTAAACCTGTCAGAGCATTGGGTTCAGCCAAACTGATTAAAGTTTATAGCACTCTGAGAGCCTGGATAGCAGTTGAAGGAAATAAACAGAAGCTGTACAACATCATCCTCGCTTCGAAGAGAAGAACATCGAGGCGACAGCCAGACCTCTGAGAGGCTGGGAATAGCAGAATAGAGATTGCTTTCCATAACTTGAGTCCTTCCTGATTTTATATCTTTAAGCACCTACATTTTGCTCTGCAAGACCTGTGCCTCTCTCCACATGCAAGAACTGGTGGTGGTAAGGGCATGGCTATTCTTAAGCACTCTTTTTGCTCTCATCACAGACCGCCTGTCTGTATGCATTATTTATGATGCAGTCCCTAATGCCTGCGCTGACTACTATGCAACACTGAATTTCCACATGAGCTTTGCCGTGACACAGCTGTCAAAATATCCACGTGCTCTGCAAACTTTAATGGATTTCTATTTGCAGAGCCTTCTATCTGTTATTTAATTATTTTTCTTTAACGTATCCCAGTTTTCTAATGAGCATGTGTGTATCAGTATGGAGACCATTGCAAAAATTGAGCCAAAATATTGTTTAATTCTTACTATAGGTAAGGTACATGGGGTTTTTTCTGTAAAAATCCTGTCTGTCTTTTCAGAAGCAGCAAAATTGCCCAAAAGAAGCTCTCCCTGTTAGAGATTTTGTCCAGCAGACAGGCCTCTGGCATGGGGACTTCTGTCATCTGCATTGCCTTTAGTAAATCTCACAGTGGAAGGCTGGAAATGAAATGTGAAATGAAGATTGGAGGTGAAGCCTCTTTCAGATCAATGGTCAATGGCTAGAACATAGCGAAGCAGTAGAGTACATGTTTATACATCAACATATGTTTAAAAATTGATTCCTTCTGGCACTCTCTTGAACAAGGCAGGCAGCACGTGCGAGTTGATGTTGTCAAGGGAAAATTGGAAGCTCACTGTTGTTTGACAGGTATATTATTCCAGCTGCCCTTGACTTATTTACAAACCAAGCAGCTAAGATCCCAATGTGATGCAAGTCAGTGCTCTGGAGCTGCTAGATGCCTGCTTTTTAGCCTTTTAGAGCTAGCCTCAATTTACTTTGTATTTGAAATGGATGGAGGAGGAGGAAGGAAAAAAAAATAATTCTTTGCTTCACAGCCCATTCTGTCAAGGAGACAGACTCAAGTTTAAAATGCGAGGAGTGAAAGAAGTGAGGTTTATTTTTCTGGGCTGTGCCAGCAGGGATGGGACTGTGACAATCTCTCACATCTTTCACACCTTCACACTCCTTCATCCAATTCTGTTGTGGCACTGACACAGTAGCGTGAGTGTTTTGGGCAGAATGAGTGTGGAGGCATATGATAGGGAAAGCCCTGCTCCCTGTCTTGGGCTCTCTGGTGTCAGCTGGGAGAGGTGGAACACAAGGACCTGCAGGGTTTTGGCTCCTTGGGGGTCCAGGCAGGGCTGGGATTGACTCAAGGGCAGCACAGCCAGTCACTGGTGTCCTGCTGTTCCCTGAGCACCTGGGCTGCACAGCTGTCAAAATCTTTGGTGGGAGCCTGGATTTATGCATTTAGCCTCATCCTTGTCAGGCTCAAGGGCCGTCATTTCCCTTTTCAAACTCACCTATTTCAGTTCCCAACCTCCCTTATTTGCTTTATAGCTCTTATTTCTGGCCCTTCTTCGTCCATGTGACAGGTTTTGTAAATCCCCCTTAAGGGTTTCTCTTCCCTGACCACCATGAGAGGCTAGAACCATGAGTCTGCAGTGTCTCTGATTAGGTGATGTGAATACCTATATTTGTTCCTGCTTCATAGCTGTTTTTCCGTGATTATTTTCAGACAGTTGAAGCTTAAGAAATTGGTTTTGAAGAGTGGCTTGCAGCCTGCCTGCTTGAGGGAACTTCACTGTACCCTTGAAGAATTACCTAATGTACTGAGATACAGTTGTCTGGTTACTTTAAGTGTTTCTTCCTTGCATTTCCAGAGAGGAATTGCTGACTTCTATCAATGTTCAATGTGGAATCCTGTTTCATAAAAGCCACACCTCTCCTGTCTTTTTCATAGGCCAGAAGAACTCCACTAGAGGAGAGGAGGTTATAAAAAGACCCCTCAGTTAATGCTTTTTGCTACATTGAGATAGGAATCCCACCCTTACCACAAAACTTCCTGTATGACATCCTTATCATTCCCTTCTATGTATAAAACAAATGCAATTGTCCTTGCTTGTCTGTCTGCTTAGTTACAAAGCACTTGAGAGCAGCTGGTCTTTGCTCCATCCAGTTACAGGTAGACAATGTAGGTCCTAAACCAATACAAACACTGAGGCTCTTCATTTCTTTTCTGGCAGGGGTGCGTATCCCTCTCTTCTCACTCCTTCCTGAAAGAGAGAAGAGCCTTAGTATTCTAAGAGTTTTGGTTTCCTTTTTTTGTACCCAGAAAGCTCCCTGCAGGGCCAGGTGTTTGGATTCGCCAAGCTCTGTGCAGTGGAATTGTCTCCTGGGGTAAGGACCTTGAGGAGGATGCAGCAGACAGTAAGTCGTTCTATCTGTACAAACGTGACATGAGACCCCAGGGGGTTTCCCTTTTGTTCAGGATGCTTTGAACCTGGCTGTTCGTGATGCAAATAGGGCTCTGTGTGCTGTATATATGACAGTGTCTTTGTGATAGGAGACATGCTCTGGCATATGTTTACCTGTGTGCTTTTACTGAAGGTGATTTTTCTATAGAAAGTGTGTTGGCATGCACAGGAACTCTCTTCAGATGGTAGTGAGAGAGGCAGAGTCCTCAGAGAATATGGGCTGATTAACTGAAATATTCACGTGTATGTTCCTGGAGAGTTGAAATGGGAATCAGCTCTGACTCTGTAGCGTATTCAGCTCATGCCTCTTGTCTTTCAACTCCAGTGCAATATTCAACAGGTGTCAGGCTACAGAAAACTACCGAGATGTCCTGGGAAGTACAGAGATGATCTCCTGTCCTGAGAGGTGAGGTGTAAGCAGACCAGGAAAGAATGTATGAAGATGAGCTCTCAGATGGTGGTGTCAGCAGGCAGGGCTGGTGTTATAGGTACGTGCTGCAGAGTCCCTGTGAGCACCACTGAAGTACGTGTTTCCATCTACAGCTCGGGAGCATGGGTGCAATTCTCCAGTTGTCTAGCTGTGCCTCACAAGCAGAGGTTTTTCCCACAGGCTTTTGATTTGTTTGAGGGCTTATGATGCCTTTGGGATGGAGGCAGCCTGTCCTAACATGAAGACATTATCAGTAGCCTTTCAAAGGTGAGTAGGCAGAGAGTGCAAATGACCCAGAAGTATTTTGGAATTCTGGCTGTAGCCCATGTTGGGGGACTCCTCTACCCTTGAAAGCAAAAGGAGATAAAGAGATACTGTGTTGGCCAGCACACACTGAGTTGTTTGATTAAAGTGTGTGAAAAGCCTTGCTGTTTTTCAGCAGTGATTAGATGGAAAAAAAAAAGGAATATATATGTACACACAGAGAAACCTGATCCCAAGCCTGTAGGCAACAGAGTCTGAGATGAGAAACTGAAGAAATAAAAAATTGTCACTGATGTTATGAATTCGTTGTGCCCCTAGGTTTGAGGGTTTACCTTTCCTTGATGACAATTTTTTTAATATAGTATATTGAAATCACTTTGAAGACAAGAACATGGGCAGTATCTGGCAAAAGAGGAGGTTTTCCATGCAGAATCCTTTGCAGGTTTGTGTTCTTGTCTTGGGTTAGACACAAGCACTCAACTCTGTATTTTTGGCCCCTGAGGATCAAGAAGGCTGCAGAGAGTCAAAGCTTTTCAGGGCAGCGAAACACTAGCATTATTTGGGTAGAGCCGGAGATGTTGCAGCCTCAATGCCTTTGCTGCCCTCTGCATGCAAAGCCAAGATGCTCAACAAGTGCCTCCTGAGACCTGTTGGTTCAAGTATTCAGTGGTGCCTGAGCAAGCTGCACAGAGGCCTTTCCCGCGGTGGGAAGCAGGCTCTCGGCCTGCCCTCATCACTACTCACTGGAGCTTTTTAGGCTGACACATACTTTTCTTTTTTCTGTGGCTTTTTTTTTTTCCTCTTTCTCCCTGTTTTATAACTCACCTTTAAATTCTCCCTAGAGAACAGAACAAGCACAAAGGCAGCACAGAAGGGCAGAAGACATCCTTGTCAAAATCCTTGGTGTCAAAAATAGCTGCCTGAGAAATTCTTCCTCCTGCTGCTTTAAGCTAAATTATGATCATAAGTTGCTGTCCTCTAATTTTACAATGCAGTGCCCTTCCCTCCACAGCATCTCCCAACCCTCACTAGCTTCAGGGCCCAGTCCCTTCCTCTCATGTCAGACATCACAAGCAGCAAGTGGCAAGGCTGTAGAGTCCAGGGCTGACACATCAAACACACCTTAATGAATGTGAAACCAGTGGCTTCATTAGTCAGACATATGTCTTTAAAAAGCTGCCTTCCAGCAGGGAGGGGGGGGGGGGGGGGGGGGGAAGGGGGGAGCACAGGGGTCACTGCTGATGGGGGAGAGGGGAGCGGGTTTTGGGGGGTACAGCTGCCCAGCTCAGCCTCTCCCTCGTGGAGCT